>APFE031715823.1:83896-86396 GCA_000404065.3 Pinus taeda
TCCCTTTTTTTTTTTTTTTTTTTGATATTTCTTTTCGGACAAATATAGGTAAGGCTTTTAAAACCATCCTCAATGTTAGATTTCCACCCATTATAACATGGTATGTTTCCATTGTAAGCTTAAGGTTATCATCTCTCAATAAATGGTGATAGGTCACCATTATCCTTTTGTAACTTTCTACTTTAGTTTTCCTCATAGATGCATCTCTTTCCACTTACTAGCTGTCCCACTAAAAGACAACAACGTGTTGTAAGCAACTACATCCAGTCCCACATTGCCTCGTATTCCCATTTTGTTCCATAAAATATCCACATGTTGACAAATAGTTGTTCCACTAACCATCCTCAACTTAAGGCTAAATTCCAGATCACTTTGTTGAAATCAAACGCGATAAGGTACTTATAAAAATCCTTACACAAGTGATAATGCTTCATTGCAAGTGGGTCTTTAGTTCAACCTTTGAATTGTGCCACATAAAATGACCAATCATCTTTCAAAGCTTTTGATTCTAGCAAAACACCATCTCTCATAATATTCATGCTCACTATTGTCACAAGTTTTGTGGAAAACATTTCTAAATATATTGTAGGAAGTGCATACTTGAGAAGTCATATGATAACAAAGTGAAAATATAATCTTATTGAATGGATATCCTAACAAATAAGCAATATCCTTGAAATCATGTGAGTTCTATTAATGAGGATTATATCTAAGGAAAATATTGTTTTCATCTGAACTATGATGTAGTTGATGTTTTGTCTTGAGTCTCTAAACATTTGACATCTTCAGAATCACTAGGTACATTAGGACCACGAGGAATGCCTCACGAAAAATCTATCAGAGGAAAATTGGTTCCAATTATAATGAAAAAAGAACATAGTTCACAACTGACTTATGCTTTGTGAATATATTTTCTACGCAAGGAATGACAATCATTCCCATAGAGGCCCAAAGTGTGCATTAAAAAGCTACTATGTGAAAACAATTGTTATTTCCTTTTCCTTTCATGTCAATAATCAATTGATAAAAGCTCTTCCAAAAGCTGCAACATCTATTTTTCTTTCTCTAACATCTGGCTTTCACAAAAGATCTTCATTTGTTTCTACTAGAGAAAAATCAATTCCAGAAAAAAGGGCTGATACTCATCAATGTTTTCCTCTTATCACATGGATGTAATCCCATTTGTTCTCGACACAATTCACTGGCTATAAAAGGTGTGAAATTTGGACCCATGGTTGTAGCATGATTTTCTTTGTTAACACCAATCACAGATTATGAGTTTAGTCTAATCACAGATCAAGATTTCAGGCTTGATGAGGCCTGCAAATGTGACTAGCAACCTAAATATAGGTAAAATCACAGTCTAGTCATAAATCTCTTCACAGTGCAAATCAAATTTCTACACCACAATGTTGATGGGGCTTATGGACGCGATTTGCGACCATAGCCCAGTTGCAATTTAAATTTGCATCGCAATTCACATTTTGAGATAACAATCTTAGTGTAAACAATAAATGCGATTTGAGACTATAAGGATGGGTATCTCTACTGCCAGTTGCAATTTTTGTCTTTAATGTCACTGAGATATAATATTGAGACTTGTGAATTTCACAGTGAGAATAATTAGTTTTATAGTCTTATTCCTCAATCATAGTGACACTAGGCATTACTTAAAATTTTGTTTTGCGATGGGGGAAGAGGGCTTCTTGAGCTTGTGAATTGTAAGGGTTGAATGGGGGGCGTATTAAAATTTGAAGTGCCAATACAATGGATATAATGGTCATGCCAATACATCTTATGCATTAATACCTAAAACAAACATGATTCTCCTTAACGTATTCACACAAATTTAAATCCCTACGAATGACAACAAACACCCGATTATGCAATTTCATTAAGCGAGGAAGCTCCTGTGTCATATGATATAGAAATCATAGGCAACAAAAATGAAATTCAAAGTAAACTTAGGGTAGAAAGCCTTGGCAGAAGAATGACAGGTGAGGGTTCCAAAGCCACAAGCACCAAGTTTGAAAATTAAGAAGAAAATTGGTGCTTCTACGAGAGAATAGTTTAACTAGTCAACATAAAGGTTGAAGAGGGAACTTTTATGGTTGGGCGTAGGTGTGATAGGAAGGAATACATGTGGGAAGTATAAGTACTCATGATGAGAGAGAATGAATCGATTGAATTCCCAAGAATAGGAAAAAAGGTAATGATAACGTGTGGGGGAGTCATAATAAAAAAGTGTGACTTGGATTTATTGCATGCGGTAAGGAAGAGCTAGGTCGCAAATCACATTTGCAAAGGGAATTCATAAGCCACTAGGTTCTGGAAGTGAAATTTGAGACTAAGAGGACAAGATTCATGTGTAAGTCACATATCCACTTCTAGAGGCTGGGAAGACTAGCTTTGCAAAATGCAATTGCGACAAGGCAAAAAATACAAGTTTTTAAAGGCTTAAGGCAAATCCTATTGTTGCTTGTAAACTCAAGTGTGAATG
>APFE031715823.1:91396-101665 GCA_000404065.3 Pinus taeda
GCCACACCATCCCCTCTTTAAAGCCTTGATAAGTGGCGAACGACAAACCTTCACCCCTTTACAGACTTTGTTTCCAACACCCCATTAAAATTAATATTTTATATATTTAAATAAATGATTTTCATTTTTATTTAAATAATATTATTAAAAATATTTTATTATACTTAAAAAATATTATTTGTTAAAATATTAATAAATAATGTATATCTTACCATTGATGACTTAACCACACCCCTCTCTCTCTGTATAAAAGCAATATAAAATACCATTAACACTCTAATCCAACCAGAGAATTATATGTTGGTATTTGTATTAACAACCAACACTGACTTCTCCGCAAACAACACAAATACCACATGCAAGGGGTGCACTACCTTCCAAATAATGGTTTTCTTTTTTATAAGCCTTGGTTGCACTGCAGGTTTCAGGAGTATACTAAATAATTCAAGGCTCAAATATTTGCAATCTGTATATATAATTCTTTAATCGGGGCTCAGATATTTGCCATCTATATGAAGAATTTTTTTATTGATACACTGAAAACTTAAATTATTAAAGGATCCAAAGCTATATGTAAATTAAAGAGTCAATGTTTAAATATTCTTTTATTATAATTTATATTTCATTATTTAATTATTTTTTTATATATTTATTAATTCATGAGGTAAGACAGAGTTAAATATTTATATAAAAATTAATATCAGTGAAAAACTTTTTTATTAAATTGATAGAAATGGCACTTTTCCAGGCTTAGGTATTCAATAGGTTATTTTGTCTATTATTATATTATAATTTTATTTTAATGTTAATTTTTTATGTTGGAATATATATATATAAATAAATAAATATATATTCATACATAAATTAAGTGTTGTCAATTTTATTAGATACATTGTATCTTGTGAATAATTTCATATATGATGATTATGAGAAAACATATAGTATTTAAGAGATTATGTCGATTTGGATGTTGTTTGTAAGTTTGATGTGATAAAGATTTTTCTTATTCCATTATTAGTGTGACAATTTTTTATTTTATTTTATGTATTGTGTTGGGGTGAGTGTTTATGTGATGTATCATCACATATATTTTTAATTTTATGCATTGTGGGTTGTTTTTGGGTTGTAGTGATCTCTATGTGATGTTACAAATAATTTTGATGTAGCAATATATTTATGTTGAAATTTCATTTTACATTAATATTTTTTTAAATTGTGGATGTATTAACATTATTATCAGGAGTGTGCACTATGAAAATCTCACGTTATAATGATTGAAAGACATATAATGTTTTTAAGGTATTTTATTGTACAAAATATTTGATGATAAGAAATGTGACTTTGGGTTATGAGTCCTCAAGTTAATATGAAATTATTCATTATATACATACTCAAAAGAGTATTAATGTGAAAAGAAATTTCCACAAAGAGATATGTTATTGTAACTAAAATATTTTTTAACAACATGTAGATATCACTTATAAAAGAAAAACTACTTAGAAAATATGATATGAAAACTTAAAAAAAATCATTACAAGACATATACAATCTAAAAAGTATAATATTAAAATGATTAACCAAAATCTTGAGAGCTTATAAAAGCCAAAATCAATAATTAGATTGTAGTGAACCCCTTCCTGTGTGGCATTTTTTCTTGCTTACTTAGAAGTCAATGTTAATTGCTATATATATATATGACATTTTATGTTTATAGGTAAAATGTTATATAGTTCAAAATGACCAGTCTTTGATTTGTCCAATGGGAATTTAGACTAAATTGAGCTGCAAAATCTTAAGATTGTAGAAACTATTTCTTACTAATGCATCTGAAAGACTAAAAGTGCAACCCTGAGGTTGACTGTTGTAATGCATAAGCAATCTATTACTTAACTGATAAAAAGGATGAGGCATCGTGAGAGCTAACTTTGTCAGTGTGTAGCCTTGATCCCGATGAGTTTGATTGTTGCCAATGTTTATGTGTCGTAGTATGTGGCTTGAGTTGTGGTGCCTATAACGATTTTCAAATTGCAGGAAGGAAGAGGTGCCTGAGAAGAGGGATCTAGCCCGAAGCACTTACTAAACTTTACTGAGGAACTTGTTTGAAGCACTCGTCCACTTGCACTTGGATGAAACCAACATTCGTGATCATCTGGTCAAATTCAATGACTAGATTAAATTGTGGGGGGCCTCCCCTTGTGATGTCAGCAGAGGGTGGGGGTCTGCACTCGAAAATCCAACTCAAATTTACACTATGTATATGGCATGGCAGTTGTTTTTTGTAGAATATCAACGATTTGTGTGGGAGGGGACTTTCGAACTTGCAGATCCAACTCAAATTTCCACCAAGTATATCGGATGACAGTGGTTGAACATCAACAGTTCGCACCGGGGGGGTGGGGGGTCCGCACTTGCAAATCCAACTCAAAGTCCCACCAAGTATATCAAACGAAAATGGTTTGTCGTAGAATAATGATGAATTGCGGGGGGAAGGGAGCCCCTATGATGTTAGCTGAGGTGTGGGGGGGGGGGGCGTAGTCCGTACTCATGGTTCTTCCCTTCTCTAGAAATGTGACCTCTGTTGGCATATTCATTGTCATATTCAATGATAATTCACTGACAACATATTCATTGATGACATTTTCACTAACAACATTTTCACTGACAACATATTCATGGTAAATTAAGGAAGACCTATTCAACGTTGGTGGTCGAGTTGACATCCCAACGTTCATTGAAGCTGTGTGGGGAGAATTCTACAGTAGCATGGTGCTAGCATAAAGTACAAAGTGAGCCTGTGATGTTATGGTCCCAATCACTATCCATCCAAGGGTCCTAAAAAGTGAGGCCATAATTGACCAAAAGATCAACTAAGTTTTTGGCATATCAAGGGACATGAGAGAAGAAAGGGGATAGAATCTGAGTAAATAGATTTTCTATATGAGAAAAATGAGATTCTAGTCTCCAATTGTTGATTATTTTGGAAGGATTCAAACCACATTGTATTTTTCAAAAAATGTTGATAATGGTTTCGAATCTCTCGAAATTATGAGTTTGTGGAAGCACTAACTGATGGTGATTTGAAGACCTTATTAGAGTGCCCATATTTCTGCTACGTTATTGCTAGTATGACCTATGAAGCCAACATATATGTGGATAATTTGACTAGATGTGTCTCAAAATAATCCCCCATAACTAATCGGTCTTGGATTTCATATTGAGGCCTCATCAAAATTGAGTTTGATGAAATCTAGAGGAGGTGGGACCAAGATGATGCAAAAATTATGGTGTAGATTTGCAACTGCTCATTAAATTTTAATCAAAATCACAAGACATAAACCTACTCTATGTGTAACTTAATTCACAATTTAGAAAATCAATCACAAGCATGCAATGAGAAATAACACACATGCACACAATATTTTTCCAGGAGAAAGAAATTTTCTAAAAACCCCCTATGCTTGCTTTCATTAATTTAATGAATAGAGATGTATTACAATTTATACCTCATTACGAGCTTAACCTGTAAGTGAATTTATGCCTCTGCTTTAGCCCTTATTTCCTTGCACAATTCTTGAGGAAATTAGGCCCCTATTATTAAGGAATTTCATCCAAAATGCTTACACAATTCCCAAGGTTGATCATTTGACTGCATGCAACACTTTTACACTCAATACTAGTCTACAACTGATGTTACACTGCCTTGGAATCTCCACCATAATTGGGGAACTCGAATTCTCTACATGCACTAGCTATTTTGGGCTGATTGATTAGTTAACTAGATGATCACTGAGTTAGATTGTTGTCCCACTGCACAACTGACCTTTCACTAGTTCCTTCAACAGTTAGAACTAGTTTAACTAAAAACAACTTGAAATAACTAACCTTGATTGCTACAAATTAGAAATTACACTTGCTTAACTAAACTCCAAGCCCTCTAACTCAAACTTACTAAGATAACTGAGTGACAAGAGCCATGTCACACAATTTAACTGCCTCCAAGTTGTCTACTGATGTGGAAATTTGAATTTTCTCAATTTGACCAAGGCAAAATCAAATTGAGATTTTCTTACTACATTTTTCAACAGAGGAGGGGCTAGAAGTAAAAGGGATTATTAATCACCCCTATCCCGTGCCTTTGGAACTCAAACTTCCCTCTTGACAAAGCTTTTATCAAAATGTCAACATCTTGTTTCTTTGTTGGAATGTATTGTAGTAACATTATCTTCCTCTGCACACACTCCCATAAATGGTGATACCAGATAACTATATGCTTGGATCGATTGTGAAATACATGATTCTTAGAGAGATAATGCAACTCTGATTATCACAATATATCATAGTTGGATCCATCATCTAACCAAACAACCACACAAGTATCTTTCTCATCCATATCGTCTCACATGCTACTTGAATTGCAACCATGTATTCTGCTTTTGTCGATCTTAGTGCCACAAATATTTTCTTCCTGTTGTAACAAGAAACAACTGTGGACCCAACACTGAACATTCCACTTGATGTACTCTTTTGATTAGATGGACTCCCTACCAATCTGCATCTCTGAAGCCACACAACTTCACTCCCTCTGTCCATCTATACCATAGTCCAAAATAAGTAGTGCCTTTGAGGTACTGTAAAACATACTTACCTGCCTTCCAATATAATTTAGTTGGCTTAACCATAGCTTGGCTCAATTGGTTGACTGCATAGAACATATCTGGTCATGTGTTCACAAGAGACATTGGTGAACCCATTAGCTACCGATAAATGGTAACATCCACTTCCTCACCTGAAGTGGAATCCTCCTTCCTCCAGTTGGTTGCTAGAGCTGTCTCCATGGGTTTACAACTCTCCATGTGGAATCTATGTAGTATCTCGTTTTCTTAGTTTCCTTGATATACAAACGATTCCCTATCACCTTGCCATACTTCCAGCCCGAGGAAGTAGTGCATGAGAGCCATGTTATTCATTTCAAATTCCATTACAAGATCCTCTTTGCAAGATCTGATCAACTGCCCATCACTAGGTAAAATTAAATCATCAACATATAATATTATAATAATCAATTTACCTTCTACCAAAATATGATAGAGGTTCACATCCGCTTCACTTTTGGTGAAGCACTAGTGAGATAATTGTTGATCCGGGTGTACAACACTCGCTTTAGTTTGCACACATGAGATTCCCGATCAAATGTGCCAAATTCTTATGGTTGCTTGATGTACACCTCCTCCTCAATAACACCATTAAGAAATCTTGTTTTTACATCCATCTGGTGGATCTTCCACCCCATCTGCACTGCCAGTGCAAGAATTGATCTAATGGATGAGTACCTTGCTACAGGAGCAAAGGTCTCCTCACAGTCAATTCCATAAACTTGAGAGTATCCCTTGGCCACAAATCTAGCCTTATACTTCTCTATGCTTCCATTTTTTGCATTCTTAACCTTGAAGATCCATCTTGAACCCGCAACTGATTTATCTGCCAATCTTGGGACCACTTCCAAAACATTTTTTTTTACAATGGATTCATATTCCTCCACCATTGCATCAACTTATACAAGTTTCTCTACTGCTTCCTCGAAATAGGATGGCTCAGTCTCTACAAGCTCAGTTAGTTTGTGTACCTCTCAAGAGACCTCCTTTTCTTGTGAAAATTTGAAGGAGCTCCCACATTCTCCTTCGTATCCTGCATAAGTCTATCAACTTCCTTGGTTATTTTTTTTGCCTTCTATGGATGGTTCTTCTTTAGTGGTTGTCTCCACTCTCTGCTCCTCAATTTGTGGATGTTCCACAACTCCCTGAAGCTCCTCCTTTGGAGATAAAAGCTCCTCCTTTGGAGCTAAAAGCTCCTCTTTTGGTGGTATCTAAAGCTCCCTCTCAAGAGAGAACCGCATCACTTTCTCCTCATCAAAATTTACATCCCTTCACACATCTGTCATTCTAAGGGAAGATAATTACAAACAGTAGCTGTGTGGAGTTTTCGTGTAACCCATAAATTCTCCCAACTCTGCTATTAGCTCAAGCTTCTTCCACGAATATTTGGAGACATGGTAGTAAACAAAGGCTCCAAAAATCTCGAAGTACGACACATCTGTCTTTCTCCCCGAACGCCTCCTTCAATGTAAGCATACAAAGAATCCGATGAGGACTCTAGTTCTGCAAGTAGACTGCCATGTTACATGCATTTGCCCACAAATTCAGTGGTAGGCCTTGGTCATGTAGCATAGCTCTCGCTGATCCGACAATGCTCCGGTTCTTCCTCTCAGCTACTCCATTCTGTTATGGGTTGTGGGGTGTTGTTATCTTTATTCGAATGCCTTCTTTAACACAAAAAATCTTGAAGTCATTCGACACATACTCATCTCCATTGTCGCTCTTGAGAGCCTTCGCTTTCTTGTTAGTCTCTTTCTCAACTAGTGCCTTGAATTCTAAAAAAATGGAGACGATCTCATCCTTCTTCCACATGAAGAATACCCAACACTTCCTTGAGAAATCATCAATAAAAATAACAAAAATATTTTTCTGGCAATGGAGGCTACCAAGAAAGGTCCACATACATCAGAGTGGACTTTTTCTAGGACTGCATGTGCTTTGCTATCCTGATCATGAATGTGGATTTTCCATACTTCCCCAAGGTACATCCTTTGCATACATCCTTCTACTCAAGTGCTCCATTAGGAAAACTAGTGGTTATTTGTTGCAGAATCTTCAAGGCACCATGATGCAAATGGCCAAGTATTTTGTGCCAAAGTTCACCAACATCGCGACTCTGCACTTTCTCCGCCTTACTGCTTAATGCAACACAATCTTCCACATTTAACTTATACAAGTTCTTCACACAAACCTCGATCTGCTTTACCTATCCAATGGCTGTGTGTCTCAAGAATTATTTCCATTTGCTAAAGATCACATCATAACCATGATCTTCCAAAATTGCTACAAAGATGAGATTCTTCTGTAGGCCTGAAACAAACATGACATCTTTGAGGCGAAGAGGGGATATTAAATCCCTTTGAAAGGTGACTGTACCAATCCTGATTGCTTTGTACCTTCCATCGTACCCCAGTTCAATGTGCATCTAGATATATTTCTCCTCTAGGTCACTGAAAAATTCTCTACACCTTTTCATGTGGAACGATGCGCCTGAGTCCAAGTACCACATGCTCCTCATCACTGTGCTGGCCATGCATGCGATAAGGGTGAAGTCAAGCTCAAACTATGAAGCCAAATCTTCACCTGCTCCTCCTCCCAAGGTCTGCTTGCTCAAATTTTTGTGTGGACACTTCGTGGCATAATGCTCGAATTCATGACAATTGAAGCATTTTATTTTGGACAAGTCTTTCTTCTTGCCCCCTTGGCTAGATTCTGGTTTGGTTTGATATTTCTTCCCTTTTCCCTTCTTCCCCTTTACAACCAATGCAAAATTTTCGTCATCCTCGCCTATGCATGAAATTCCATCTCTGGTATTTTGCTTGATATCCTCTTTTACCAAATCAGACCATAACTGTCCCAATTTGGTAATTTCTCCCTCTCGTTCACTGAGTCTTAGTAGTTGTGCCAACTTTTGGGAAGGCCTAGAAGAGCTAGGCTTACCAAGTCATCTTGTGCAACATTAACACCAACCCCACCAAGTTCATCACAAACTTATATAAATATGCTCAAATACTACAGGATAGTGGCATTCTTTTGCATCTTGATATTTCAAAGTTTGTTTTTGAGGGCCAATTTCCTATGGTCGCTGCTATTCTGGAATAGATTTGTCAGTGCTTGCCACATTGCATAAGGATTTTCTTTCCCATGGAGATTCGAGACAATGTGGTCTCACACTCCATCCAATATTATTATCCTCACCTTGACTACATCTTTCTTTCATTGGGCTAGGTCCTATGCATAATATGCCTTTGGTTTTGCAATATTTGTCTTAACATATTCTAGTAATCCATTATCATCCAACACCACCTCTATGCAATGAAATTAGAGCTACCTTCCAAGGCATACTCTAGTATCATCTCATTGAAGGTCATATTCCAAACCTTGAAGAGATCCTGCTACAATGAAGCTATAAATTCGAACCTCCTGAGAAACAATGTCAAAATTCTTGTTCTAATGTGAATCTTGCTCCGATACCATGTAGAAATTATGGTGTATATTTCCAACTGCTCATGAAATTTTAATCAAAATCACAAGACACAAACCTACTCTACTGCTCTACGAAATTTAATTCACAATTTAGAACATCAATCGGAAACATGCAATGATAAATAACACACATGCACATAGTATTTTTCCAAGGGAAATAAATCTTCTAAAACCCCCTATGTCTGCTTGCATTAATACGATGAATAGAAATGTATTACAATTACTAGCTCAATTTGAGCTAAACCCGCAAGTGAATAACCTATCTTTCTGCTCACTGAGAAGCTCTGACCCAGACTTAGTCATTTCCTGCCTTTGATTGAGCCCCTATTTCCTTGTGCAATTCCTGAGGAAATCAATCCCCTATTATTTAGGAATTTCCTGCAAAATGCCTACGCAATTCCCAAGGTTGATCATTTGACTACGTGCAACACCTATACACTCAAGACTAGTCTACAACTGATGTTACACTACCTTGGAATCTCCACCAAAATTGGGGAACTAGAATTCTTTCCATGTGCTAGCTATTTTGCGTTGATTGATCAATTAACTGGATGATCACTGAGTTGGATTGTTGCCCCACTGCACAACTGACCTTTCACTAGTTCCTCCTCCAATAGTTATAACTATTTTAACTGAAAACAACTTGAAATAACTGGCCTTGATTGCTATAAATTAGCAATCACACATGCTTAACTGAAATCCAAGCCCTCTAACTTGAATTTATCAATCTAACTGAGTGACAAGAGCAATGTCACACAAGTTAACTACCTCCAGGTTGTTTGTTGATGTGGAAATTCAAATTTTCTTAATTTGACCAAGGCAAAATCAAATTGAGACTTTCTTGCTGCATTTTTCAATAGAGGAGTGGTTAGAAGTAAAAGGGAGGGGCAGTGATAGAGTGTGCGAGGAGAGATGGGTGGAGAAAACAGGGGAGGAAATAATGAGTTATTTGGTAGGGTTTTAATCCTAGTCATTTCTAGTCCAAGAGAGAGAGGATGGATTTCCTTAGGTTTTTGAGAGTGAGATGCCATAAATCGCCAGTAGGGGAGGATATATTTCTGAAGATTCATCGATTCCTTTCTTTCTAGATGTTGCAAAGGAGGAATCTAGGTAGCAAATTCTAGGCTTTATTGATGATGGGGTTGGTAAACGGAGAGGTTCTCCAAGAGAGGAAAGTGGAGGTGATGTTGGTGGGGTTACAATTTGATTGGTAGAATATAATTGAATGATTATCATATAGAGAGGTGGTATGGGTGCAATTGGTGAAGAGATGAGTGTTGGTTTTAGATCTAGAGAGGAAAATGAAGAAAATGGAGGGTCTAAGAAATACTCTACATTGAAGCTTGTCCTAAGTGAGAGTTTTGTTCTAGAATAGAAACCATAGGAAGAGAGATATTTTGGGCCAATGCCTAAGTTGCCACAAATTTTCTGAGATCTAATAGTATCCAATAGAGGTGTGAGAGGAGAGGAGGTTGCAAGCTTCTTTGAGATTGAAATTACCTTTTGGTCGATATCCCTAATGAAGGATATCAACTCCTTGAATTGACATTTTTTGGTATGCAAGTGTTTGCTATAAAGTAATTCTTTCTATGAAATGTTTTCGATCACCTCCCTACTTCCAATCAATCCAAGTATGCCGTTAAGAGAGGTGGGAGGATGAGGAGATCTAGTATCATGCCACACAATTGAGACCTTGGGCTTGAAGCTAATTATGAATGGAACTTAATTGATTTTGTTGAGATAACTTGGGTCATTTATGCCATGAGTCTTCCTAGAATAATGCATTCTGACAATCTTTTGTCTCCCAAAAGAAGTGATATTTGATGAGTTTCTTGTGTTCCCATGTAACATTCTAGATGTGTGATCCTTTAATGTCTCATGTTAGTAAGATGAGTTGAGATTCTTGAATGTTGGGAGTATATTCGTGTCTCCACATTTCACACCAAGGGAGTTCAGAATTTTTTGAGCCAAATTCACCAAGTTTTGGTGTAGAGAGCCTTATAGAGAGTTTCATGATCCCTAGGTCCTAGACCTTCTTCTATCTTTGATTGGTAGAGTTCGTCCAAGGAGACTAGTGGCCATTTTTTTCCCCTTTTGGCACTTCCCCATAGTAAGCTTCTTTGAATGGATC
>APFE031715823.1:102293-112303 GCA_000404065.3 Pinus taeda
TTCTATAAGGAGAATAGGATATGGTGTATTACTTTTAATTTTTAGGTTATAAGTTATAAAACGCTTATGGATTTGCTCAATCTTCCTCCATGATTCTCTGGAGATGCTGCAGCCCCAAACTTCACAGCCATATAAGATAACAGGAGTGACTAAAGTTTCAAAGAGGAACTTCTTTTTATACAATATTTTAATCAAATAAAACAATGATAATTATTAAAAAATTTCGGAAAAGTTATTTGTTTTAAAATTAAATTGATTTGAGCGTTTGATTTTCATACAATATTTTAATCGAATAAAACAATGACCATTATTAAAAATTTTCGGAAAAGTTATTTGTTTTTAAATATCAAATATCTTTGATTCTTAAATTTAAATAAATTTAAATATTATATAAATTAAACAAAATTATTTTTAATTCCATTATTTAAATTTAAATTATCATTTAAATATTTTTTAACGATTTTATGTATATTATTAATTATGTCTTTTTTAATATCAAAATATTTTTAATTTTATTTAATTATAATTTAATACACAAATATTTTATTTAATTTATATTTAATACACATATAGTATTTTTATTATAATAATTTCCTTAATTTTAAATGGATATTTCTTATTAATTTTAATGTAAATTTTAATAGAAAATATTTTTTTTGAACGAAAAAGCTTCAATATATTATATAAGGAATATAAGAGTCCAAAAAAATTAGAACATCCAAGATGTATCGTGTATATGTTAATAGAAATATATGTATTGTGTATATGTTAATTATTTTAACAATTATAGATAGAGAGTGTTTCTTTTTACCCATAATAAGAAGTGAGAAAGTGAGAAAGTTCATAGTAGAAAGAACTTAGGTCTTAATTTTTATGGGAAAAGTAGTGGATCATCATCTAGCAATTTATTTATAGAAATGTATTGTTTGTGCAAATAATTTGTTAGAATTTATTTTTGCTTTATTTGTAACAATAGGATTAAAACTAGAAGATTTTGTATTGGAATTTTATTTCCCTTGCTTTTATTAAGAGGTTGTTCTCTTATTGTTTTGAAAATGCCATTAGTCCAAAATGATTATATTGTAATTTATTTAATGAGTAACTACTACAACCAGATACAAATTTTAATACAAATCCTATTAATTTTTGTTTATACATATATTTCTTCCTAAGAGGTCACAGGGTCAAAACCGTAAGGGGATAGAGTATGTATGCCTAGATCGACTTAACAATCAAATTGCTACACGGATATGGGTCCCTTGTCCCAAAAACAAAAAGGTCTGATACACCAATTTGGTGTCTAGCTTACCATGACCTTAAAATTAGATAATAATAATAATAATATATATCATTATATTTAAAGAATATGGCCCTTTGTAATTTGGATGAGAGAATATCTATTTTGAGATGAAGCTTTTATATTTTCAAATTTTGTAATAATGATTATTATGGTGGAATGTTTTATTCGAGGAAAAGTATTTTTTATTTTATTAAAAAGTGGCTTATAAAAGTGGGGTGGTGTTTTCCATATCAAAGTTCAATTTTTTTTTAATATAGTTATGTGTTTGTTTTTAATGAATTGATTTATATGTGAATTGGGAAGGTAATACCAAAAAATGCGATATGACATTCTACTTTTTAATAAGTGGTGGATGTATGAGATTTTATAAAAGAAGCGTATGTAATAGTTTTCCAAATATTGTTAATTTAAAATGAAATTAGGATTACATATTTAAAATTGATTAATTTATAGTTTTAATAGTTGAGAGGAGATTATTATAATATTAATGATTTTAGTTTATATATATAGGCTTACTTTGTTAAGTTTTTTTATGATAAAATTAATTTAATGGTAGAGATAGTTAATATGATTAGATTGATTTGAAAATAAAGCTATGCAAATATTAAATTATAATTTTTGTGGGAATTTTTTTTTGTAAATGAGTATGTTTAATTAAATTTATGTCTGATAAATAATAATTTTTTATTTTTTTTCAAAATTTTCTAGAATGATTATTTTAATTAAGAGTTGAGAGTGGTATTGAATAAAATACATTGTTACAAAATAATATTAAGAAAAGGGGGAGGTGGAGGGGGAGTTTTTTTAGAAGCTTATATTAGTCCAGAGTACATTATATACAAATGCCGGATTAATCACATTAATCACATAGATTATACATATATACATGCTCGATGAAACACATATGCTGCCGTGCAGCGTCACACACAATGGGAATCGATCATGGGTGGGGAGCGGGAAAGTCCACCGCCCCAACCACGTGAACTGTGCGCTCGTGCGCGAAATTGTTACAAAATAACATTGTCATTGTGTAAGTATAATGAGAAGGAAAAAAATACCTCGAGTTTTGGTTTATTAATAAAGATATAAGATTAGAAGTTATTTATCAGGGTGGTTCTATATTTATTATGGCCTAACTCACTTGATCAACACATTATTATACAAGTCATTAAGGTAGAACACAATTCCCACATATTTTGGTGGAATGATCACCCTTTAGAATATGAATTTTAAGTCAATATACACTATATTGTGTAATGCAATTCATTTAGATTTGTTGTTTAAATCACTTAAAAGATCTATATGAAGATAATTCAAATATAAGACATGTCTATGAAAATCAAACTTAAAATAACAACTTTATTTTATTGGTTAACAAATTACCTTGAGTTAACTTACATGTCACAACAAAAAAATTAATCTATGGAATTTACCAAATAATAGCCTTTCCCCTCACTTTATTACTTTATTTATTTGTGTATGATAAGTCTCCTAATCATAGTTCACCATAAAATATTACAAAGACAATACAATAATAAGAAAAAACACAGGGAAACCATGGAAAAATTCTATGATTTTTTTTATCATGTCATCATAATTACCATGTTTTAACAACATAGTAGTATCACAATATAAATACTCACATTACCAAGATGCCACACCTTTTGAAAACTGGGTGAATGGAACATTAAAATTTACAATAACATATATGTTATGTAACACTAAAATTCACGAGATTTTTATATGAACATTAGAAGATGAATGCCAATGGGAGAAATTAAATATAATGATACATCCATATAGAAAATAACTTGTAATATCAAATAATCACGAATAAAGTAGAAAAAAACTATAAGGAATGACTGTTGGTATTGGAATGAGATAGCCATCAAGCTCAACAGGATCAAGACTGCAAACTAATTGTGATAACTCTCATGATACATTATCCTTTTTATCAGTTAAATAATAGCCCACTCATGCATTATAACATTCAACCTTAAGATGCACTTTTGGTCTTTCAAACTCATTAGTAAGAAATAATTTCTACAATCTTAAGATTTTGCAATTCAATCTCTAGTTTGATTTCTTGCTACTAGAGACTAAAAATTTTGGACTATATAAATGTTAACCTAGTTAACATAAAATGTCTTACTTATTTAAAAAACAAAAACAAAATAAAATAAAATTAAATTCTAAATAAACAACAGAAAATACCTCAACACCACATGCACCCTTTACATTAACAATCAACATTGACTTCCAAGTAAACAACACAAAATGCCACACATAAAGGGTTTCACTACAATCCAAATAATGGTTTTGGCTTTTATAAGCTTTGAGAATTTTGGTTAATCATTTTAATATTATACTGTATAGATTATATTTGTTTTGTAATGACATTCTTATAAAGTTTTAATATCATACTTTATGGGTAATATTTCTTTTACAAGTGTTATCTACATGATGTTAAAATATATTTTAGTTACAATAACATATTTTTGTGTGGAGATTTTATTTCACATCAATATTTTTCTAAATTGTATGTTATTATTAAGTATGTCATATAATGAATAATTTAACAATTCTGATATAGTTGGTTTATAATGTATTACTCATATCAAAATCTTTATTAATATTACATTAGATGACAAGTTTATAGGTTGATGTGATATTATCCTCTTTCACTTAAATAATATCGTTGATATTTTTGATGTCACACTTTATAGATTGTCTTTGGTTTGTGCTTGTTATTTATATGACTTCACAAGCTATCTTTCCCTATGTTTAGATGTAATTCCAAATCAACACATCTACTCTGATATTTGCATAAGGTTCCTTTAAGTTTTGGTGTTATGTAACATATTTGATTATTTGATTTGCTTAAAGCTAGGGATTTATTTGCTCAAGTGGAATTCTAGAGAAATGCCTTATATCATTTTTAAGTAAAAACAATGCCATAAAAACTTACCAATTTGAGCAAAGCTTAGGACTAGGACCTCACATAAGCTTAAGGGAAAACCCAAATAGCTAGGACCTTATTCACATGCCCAGAGCTTAGGTAAGATTGACGTAATGAATGTTTGACTTACTTGAGTAGAGACAAGGATAACTCGGGATGAGCTAAGATTGATGCAATTAAGACCTCACTTGCATACATAAAGCTCAAAGCCAAAGTCTTTGCTTCTTGCATAAATATTAAGGCCAGGGCCTTACTCAATTTAGGTATGGTTAACACAATTGAACCCTCACATGCTTAATAAAGCTTAATTATAGGGCCTCACTTACCTTAGCATAACTACGACCAAAGCTTAACTTATTTGAGTAAAAGTGAAGACTAGATATTTACTTAAGCTTAGAAAATATCAATATTATTAATGACTTATCTTAAAAGTAGAATTCATAACCAAAATCTCACTTGCCTAAATTAAACACCAACAAACCTCTGGCTAATACATTTAAAACTATATATATACGAACAAAGAAAACCTAAAACCAGATCTCTTTTTTCAATGATACTTAGAAGTAAAAATCAAATATACTAAATGTGTTAACCTAAAAAAACTCAAACCCTAACCCCTTACTCTAAATATACTAAATGTGTTAACATAAAGAAAACTCAAACCCCTTACCGGAGCATAGCTAATTGATATGAAAACCAAGGCCTCACATTAGATCAAAGAAGATCAAAAAAACAAGGACTCCATTTCCTAGGCAAAAGCTTAGGACCACAACCTTAACTTAGGCCTAGGTCTTACTTTAGTGAAGGTAAAGTAAGGTCAATAATGGAGAAGTTATGGTTTTTTTTAACCTGCAAGGTTTTAAGGCCATCAATGGTCCATGACTTCTCATGATGGACCCATCACCCATGGGGCATGAATGTGTCAAACCATTAACATGGCAAACATATCAATATGATACACCTCACTAATAAATACAAGCCATGGTTTTTTAAGAATATCTACATTAATAAAATCAGCGTATTAAAATATTATATTTTGAAGAGACAGATTAAAATATTCTAATAAAAGTGTATTGGGCGGAATTATCTTTACGACAAACCAAATAAATTAAAAGAAAGTGCTTGTGATTGGAAGGACGTCGCCATCGGGCTGAGTGAGAGCTGTCGCCGTCAGTACAAGGCAGGAAGGCGGCAGTCACATGGGCGTATGACGGGCAGACAGCGACAGCACTTGCGTGATTGACGTGGCACATCACGCTTACGTCAGCTTCAGCATTTTATGTCATATTAAAATGCGCGAAGACATTCTGCTGTACGACGAGCACATGGGTGCTCTGAAGGGTCAAATATTAAATTTTGCGTTAAATTAAATGTTAGGAGAGGGGTTCCTTATATTTTATTAATTTAAAGGTAATAAAATAATGCCAATTTTTAAAACAATAATATATTCCTAACTTAGATCTCCATTCTGATTGTTTAATCTCATAATGTTGTCCAATTAAGTCGGTTGTGGTGTTAGTGTGGTGGGTTTTAATATAGTTACCATATATGGAAGTTACTAAAACAAGATATTTTTTCATGATAGAAGGTTTAATGGCCATTGAAATAGTATTTTTTTTGGGTTAAGTTTGATCCTGCTTAAAAAAATAATAATTCTTCTGATTGCTTAGAATATAAACTTTATATTAAAGTTTCAATAAAATTATCAATTAATATAATTATATGAATTAAATGGTTATTAAAGCGATTTATAATAAGTATCAAAACTTTAGTTATCTAACATTAGACATGTCGGATATACAAATTTGATTTTCTGATACGGAGCACATAGACCATTCAAAACATGACACACACACATTACACAAATTCTTATGATTATACAAATTCAAAGATACATCTAGATTTTAGATTCTAGATTGTAAATTTATAAGTTGTAACTTGTAACACAATGCATACAAATACAATCGTGACAAATTCATTAATAATCCAATAGGAGAAAGACAAGATACTGCAATTTTCTCATTAAGTCATCAAATCAAAATGTGTTACATAGGTATTGGGTCCTAAGGACTCCTGACTAACAATGCCAATGGCAAATAAAAATAGCAAATACAAAACAACGACAAGGTAGTAGGTAGCTCATCTATCATCATCATCTAAATCATTGTTGTCATTGTCACCACTGCTCTCCTTTGCATCCTCCTCCTCTATATTCAATGTAGTCTCCGCATCTACTGGTATGGAGGATGACCCCTCAAGAGTATCACCATCATCAAAAGTGACAAGCTCTGACACTCGCTCATTAAGATCCAAGTTGGCCAATGCCAACTCAATATTGCTGTCCAAACCCATATCATCAGGAAACACGTCCCACATCTCTGTCTTTCCCTTCAAATGCTCCTCCCTCTACTTGTAAATAAGACCAAGGTTGGTGTGCACATACAACATTGAATCTGCCCTATACTGCTCAAGCATGCTCTTCTTCAAACTATACAAATTCCCATATGTGCAGCAAAATGCACTTATTGGTTGTTTTAATCACCTCCAAAGCACTCCTTAACCCTCTGCTACTCACTCTCACACACCCACAATAAGAGAGACACATTACAATGATGAGAAAGGGTCCCAAATTGGGCTTTTAAAGAGTCGTGGCACACTTTTCGAGAGGCACACGTGTCCCAAAATCATGACACATTGTTTGGGCGAATTAGATTTGCTAGGTCCACGAATCCTTCATATTTGGATACGCTGGACCCACAAATGAGACACGTGCCCCTTGAGAATCGTGTTCGACACGCGGAATTCATGACACCTTGGGGAGAGTGAATCCAATTTCTTAGATCAATTTTTTTTTGCATTGTTCAAAATTTAAAAATTATAAAATTAACTAAATTATAACATTATTATATATTATATTATTATTATTAATTATTAAAATACACACACACATATATATGAAAAAACATGGAATATGTTTTTTATTCTTGGAGATTTATCCCCACTTTAACATATAGATTCTTAATCGGTTTTGTTACAATACCATGAGTTGTCAATATTATATGCCCAAAAAACCATAACTCATTTCATATGATGTTTTTTTCAATTAATCAATTTAATTAAAAAGACAAAAAGAGCATAACCACTTTGGAAATAAATCTCAACCTTTGTTTTGTGTATACCACTATATATTCTAGGATAATCTATGGAGATTAAATTCTTGCTATCCAACTAAGAAATATGGATAATTAAATTAAAATTGTTGAAGCTCTATTCCAAAATAAACATACCTATTTAGTTTTATGCATGGATTGAGATTAAATATTATTTAAAGATAGGTTGACCATTGTTATAATCACAATGTCAAATACTAAACTTTTTGTCAATACTACATAGGTTGAAACTAGCCGTTTATAAATATGACTTAAAAATATTTTTTATTAATAATAGTTAATTTTCCTTAAATATAAAAAATATATTAACCATACAAAATTTTGTGAATACTATATAAAGTTGAAACTACATTTCTTTTTGAAATAAAAACTAAAAATGTCTTTCATTAATTAAAAGTTAATTTTATTTTTAAATGTAAAACAGTATTAATGACCCAAAATCCAAACACATAACTATTAACAAAGAATTAATTTTATTTTTAAATGTAAAAAAGTATTAATGACCCAAGATCAAACACATAACTATTAACAAATTTCATCAAATAACCCTCTTTTATTGATATATAATAAAATTGTTACCTATCAATTATATCAAACATGAGCCATAAAAATAACTAAATTTTTCCATACTTAAGCCAACACAGCTATACAACTAGTTAATTCGATAATCATTTTACATTCAAGTTCAATATATTTTTATTTTTATTTTGAATTTTTGTAAGGATTCTCTAAACAACATGTCTCATCATATGAAACAATAAATGCACTTCACAATGTAATTTGTCATAAATATTTCTGCATAGTTGGATAAAGGCCCTTTATATTAAAACATGTCTCCACAGATAAAGCAATAAACACACTTCACTACATAACCTATTATAATGCTTTGTGTACAGATGGATTGATGGCACTTTGATATTTTGCCAACTAAAACTCATTAATGCATTCATAGTTGTGCTTGGGTTTTTGAAGTGAGGTAATATTGTGACCAAGGTGTGGGGTACAAATATATGTCCTATTCATGTGTAGGATTTTTTAATGAAAATATATGAGTTGCATATGGAGCATGGGAAGAGAAACAACATGGAAGAATCTCCATGAAGTTTGAACCAAGAAATTACATAAAAGGCCAAGGACTCATTAGTGGGTAAGGCTATATCTATTTGAAAAGGAAATTGAGTTTTAACGTTTTGTGACAAGTTGGACCTAACAAATAAGATTAATATGATTGTAAGTGTGATATTTTGATGGGTGAAACTTGTTTATATTTGGGAAGCGTTATTTGGCAAGCGTTTTTAATACCAGATGAACTCAATGCTAGTTGAAGTTGAACTCACTTGGAATATTGAGTGAGAGTTTGTTTTTTTTGGTTTGGAACTAACATTTTTGGTAATAGTTAAGGTAATAGTTATTATTATTTTATTATTTTTAAATTGTTTATTTTT
The DNA here is from genome assembly GCA_000404065.3 of Pinus taeda. Lineage (NCBI taxonomy): Eukaryota > Viridiplantae > Streptophyta > Pinopsida > Pinales > Pinaceae > Pinus > Pinus taeda. The sequence continues at coordinate 111,168 of APFE031715823.1, forward strand.
ATTATTATTATTTTTTTGAAATGGGTTGATTTTTCAATTATTTTTTGTTAGCGAAAAAGTAAACCTGTGATATTAAAGAAAATAAATAACTTTTTATTATTATAATTTTCTATTTCTATTTATTCACATTTTGATTGATACTTTGTGTTGGGTACTTTTGTTACATGTATAACATGTGCAAGCAACATAAATATGATATTGATATTACAATGTCCACTTGTTAGATTGTGTAAGATATGATATATACATATAGTGACTATGTGTTATCATTGACGTAAAATGTAAGGAATTTGTTCACCAAACACGATAAACCCACACCAATCCCTTGTCCAGTCCACATGATACCCTTCTAGATATGGGCTTCCCAATTTAAAAAATTACATAAGTAACATTAAATCTCTTGAGTTTGGCAAACAATTAAATCAACAAATGAACACATTAGTTCTTAATTCTAAAATGCTAAATATTCTCTTTAAAACCAAACTTTCACATTAGTTCTAATTCCTATATTTACATATTAAATTCATACATTTATACATTAACACTATACACTCAAATTACACATTATTATTATTATTTTTAAATATAAAATCAATTTATAAAATCAATTCTCTTCCTATTATTTTTTGCATTATATAATTTTATATAATAACTTTTTAACTTACTGTTATAGTTTAATATTGAATTATAACACATGGAAAAAGTGAAAACAAAACCATTCTCCCAAATTTAGATGCAAGCCACTGTTATTATTATTTGAATGTAAAATAATTTAATATAGATAATATTTTAAATATTTACCAGCACCACAGTTAGGGAGGGCCCTTTGAATCACCTTCTCCTTTTCTTTAGTACTAGAGTTGACCTTATAACCGATCATGAAACAAGTTCAAGTGAGCATGTTCACACATTGATATAAGCGCAATAATATAATTATTTTTAAACTAAATGTTCAAAATGTTTAGTTAATGATAAAAAGGCTTAGAAAGGGTTCACAAAAATATTATTAACTATAAAAAGACTTTGAAAATTATTTAAAAAATATTATTAAATATACTAAAGCCATTTTCATAAGGATGAGAATATGTTTTCTTTTACTTAATAAGACTATGCAAATTATTTGATGAATATACTAA
>APFE031715823.1:112432-215756 GCA_000404065.3 Pinus taeda
AATAGGTTGAAGGATTTGAGTTTAAGTGGTAGAGATATATATTGTGTTTTTCACTGTGGTAGGTTTAAATCCCGGGAAACATGTTTTTATTGAAAATTGTGAAAAAAATTTGTATAACCAAGTTTCACTGGGTAGTTCCATAATTGTTTTTTCAGGGGGGGCAACTCAATTGGTGATCAAAGTGATGTGAAATTTGTGTAAACTAAGAGATCCATAATTGTTTTCTCATGGGGGCAACTCAATTGGTGATCAAAGTGATGTGAAATTTGTGTAAACTAAGAGATCCATAATTGTTTTCTCATGGGGGGCAACTCAATTGGTGATCAAAGTGATGTGAAATTTGTGTAAACTAAGAGATCAAGGTTCAAATCACCTTGTTTTCCCATAATTGTTTTCTCGTGGGGGGCAACTCAATTGGTGATCGAAGTGATGTGAAATTTGTGTAATCTAAGACATCCAAGGTTCAAATCACCCTATTTTTCCATAATTGTTTTCTTGTGGGGGGCAACTCAATTGGTAATCGAAGTGATGTGGAATTTGTGTAAACCAAGACATCCAAGGTTCAAATCACCCTGTTTTCCCATAATTGTTTTCTCGTGGGGGGCAACTCAATTGGTAATTGAAGTGATGTGAAATTTGTGTAAACTAAGAGATTGGGCAACTCAATTGGTGATTGAAGTGATGTGAAATTTGTGTAAACTAAGAGATTGGGCAACTCAATTGGTGATCGAAGTGATGTGAAATTTGTGTAAACTAAGAGATCCAAGGTTCAAATCTCCGTGTTTGTGACCCAGTTTATGAAGAGGAAGATTGTGTAATCTAAGACATCCAAGGTTCAAATCACCCTGTTTTCCCATAATTTTTTTCTCGTAGTGGGCAACTCAATTGGTAATCGAAGTGATGTGAAATTTGTGTAAACTAAGAGATTGGGCAACTCAATTTGAAGAGGAAGAGGACAATCCGCCGGTTTACGAAGAGGAAGAGAGAGGACAATCCGCCGGTTTACGAAGAGGAAAAGGACAAACCGCGAAGAGGAAGAGAGAGGACAATCCGCCGGTTTACGAAGAGGAAGAGGACAAACCGTAGCCCCCAGAAGTTTACTAGTAGTTACGTGTCAGGCAAGCTGTTGTGTTGTCACAAAAATATAAAATTTAGAATATGTTTTATTGTAATTGTGAAGATATATTTAATAAATTTATTAATTTAAATTAATATATTATAATTAAGAGATTTAAAAACAATATGTTTTAAAGTAGGATTTAAACTTTTGAGGTATGGTTAAGAGATTTACTCACAATCATTTGAGCTATAGCCAAATTAATATTGAAATAGAGATATAGTACATTCACAATTAACTTTAAATTGAGGTTTTGATTCTCATAATTTAGAGATAAGACTTGATATTCATTTTTTTGACTTCTTTGCTAATTACAACTAATGCCATGCATCTTCATTTATTTATAATAAATGATCTTGCTCCATTTTTACTATTTTTTCCTAACCTTCTTCTAATTACAATTTGACAGGTTCAATTTTTTTATTGTTCTTGTATATATCATCATTAATTATTTCTTTGTATTTGTTGAAGATAATGAAATCATTGGCTTTCTCTATTTAAGAGATCTAATATTTTTTTTTTTTTTTACCATTATTGTATATATCATCTTAATTATTTCTTTACATTTATTGAAGACAATGAAATGATTCTCCATTTCAATTTAAGAACTCTAATACATGTCTTCTCTTCCCCATTACAAAAAAACACACATTTTCAAATAAAACAATTACAATGACTTCCCTACCATTTTCAATTACTAAAATTATTATATTCATCAAAACTGTAAAAATAAATCTTAAAAATTTCAATTCTAATGCCTATCTTCTCTTCCCATTTTCAAATAAAACAATTACAATGACTTCCGTACTATTATCAATTACTAAAATTATTCTATTATCAATTACTAAAATTATTATATTCATCAAAATAGTAAATACAAAATCTTAAGAAATTTCAATTAAATCTACTCACTTAAACATGGTCTATCAAAAACCTTAGAAGAAAAAACAATATGTTAATATTTCCAATAATAAAACTAAAATTTACTCACACTCCAATATATACTCCAGAAAATTTACTTAAATATAAACAAATATACACTGTAAAATAGTTAATAAAACCATAATAATTAATGTTGAAAATTTAATATATTTAATAAATGGTAAATAATATAAAATCCCATAAATTAATATTCTATTTGAAGAAGGGAATGAAAAATCCTCTCTTTATAATATAATAAAAATGGATTATTTTACTAATTTATTTTGAATCGCCACACTTTGATGGAACACTTCACACTTTCACTGTACACTTAACTTATTTTCAAAACTAATGCTACTCAATTATTTCTCTCTTAAACCTTTTTATTATTTCTTTATTTAAGAACGTGCATGTACTCTTTTGGCTTGTCACACACATGTTATATTGTTTATTCTTTGCCACAGTTTCAAGACTGTCTTTAATGTATACTTTGCTTAAAAAAAGGAAACTATTAACTTTATATACTCAGCAGTTTACTTTCACATGAAGTATCCTTTGGAATTATTATATATATAACCAATCCCATATGTGTTATGCATTTAAAAACCCTCACATTGGAATGTGATTAATTTTGGCCTACTTTTAATTAATTTGAGGAGAACATGCCTTGATATATTATATAATAACACACTGCAACTTTAAGTGGTGTTAAATTTTTCATTGTGAAGTCAACTTTCAATTAGAAGGAAGAAGATAAAACATTGTGTAATATGAGGGAAAAGTTGTAAGAATTTTATGGAGGGGTGTATGAATAAGGGTGAAAAGGTATATGATATAGGAATTTTGAAAGTGATGTGGAATTTTGACCCTTTTTTAAGATATATAGTATTAGTATATTTTCAAAAATAATAAAATATACATTTTAAAATGAGCAAATTATTTGTAATGGGACATCATTATGTTCAAAACAATGAGACATGAAATTTAAGTAAGAAAACTTAAATTTCATATGAGTACTAAAAAAAACTGATATTATACCAAGTGTATGTGTTTTAGTACAAAGTTAAATATATTTAAAAGTTTAGCTAAATAAATAGAGATAGATTGAAATACAAAAATTACGGAAGTTGGATTGAGCTATTTTTTACAAGAGTGTTGTCCACCAGGTATTGGAAGTGCACAGAACTAGTGACCACAAAAGACCTCTTTTCGACAAAGTATCAACCACAGTGTTAGACTCCCTTAATATGTTATGGAATGTGATGTGTGCAAAGGTTTTTTTGAAATTGTGTATGTGGTTGAGCTAGTCTTCAAGGTGAGGAGGAAAAAATGCAGTTTTCCCCATCACTCCATCTATGAGGGACTTGGAGTCCCCATATATGTAGATAGTATTTATAGATAATTCTTTTGTGAACCAAAGAAGACCCCATAAAGACAAGATGGATGAGTTGTTGCTGTTGTTGTTTTTAAAGAAATCCATCATAAGGTAATATTTATGTAATTTGGTAGAATTTTGATTAATTATTACTATTAATATAATATATATTATATATTTTAATGGATAATAATATATAAAATAAAATAAAATTATAAAAGTTGTAATTAATATATATATATATATATAAGTTAATTTGTGTTATTTTGATACAGTTTTCTACATTGGGTTTCTTTCTTTTTCTCAAGTGGTTTTTTGCATGGAGTGTGAGGCGGGGCGACTGGATCCCTAGCTAGCCTCTCTCCTGGTCCATGCTTCACAACCTTTTTGGAGCTGGTATATCAGTGTTCTTCTCTGGCGGGCGTTTCCATTTTTTGTAGGTTTTCATTTGCGGTGTGGAAGTTGGCTCTCGGTTTAACATGGGGTTTGGCTCATGGTCTTCCACATTCCTACCTTGTTTTGGTCCTGTGCTGTTGATTCACATGCCTAGTCGTTAGTGTTTGATGTCAGTTTCTTGTTTCGGGTCCTGTGGCCTTTTCTTTAGTCATCGAGGGTCTGCAGGTATGGGCTCGTGATGCAGGTCCTTCACTATTCTCGATGGCATCTACTTCATGCCCAACGATTTGTCTATGGATCAATGGCTATTGCGAGTTTATTTTGGGCTTAACGACCCTTATATATTGTTTTTTCTTATGCCTGGTGACTTCTATCTCATGCTGGCGATGGGGTTCGCTGACCTTTTATTTGGCATTGCCACATTTTCTTCGGAGCTTGCCTCTACTCCTTTCGGGGTTTCAACCTGTTCTGATTCAACCTAGATTTGTAGTATTTACACCTTACTTGATGAGTTTTATAGTTAGGTTTTTGAATGTATTGCCTTCCTGTTATTGAGCCTTTTATGGTGATTTTCTTAAGGTTATTTAACAGGCCTATGTGCCCCGTTTCTTTTTTTCCAAATATATCAAAATCTGGTGGCAAGCCACATGCATAGTAAAATGTTTGTTACATAGTTGTAACCTGATGACCTGAGATAAATATACAAGAGATAAAAAAAAATATATAGTTTAGTAAATATATATCATTCAAAAAGTATCTACTCCAAAATCAGGGCAAAGCTGCCCCTTGTGCGGGTTGTTCAACAAATGGCCTGTGAAAGTACTGGTAAAAAGCATGTCCATTATGTTCTTGTATCAATCAGTGACCACGTGGAAGGTGCGCTGCCTCCTTGAAAAGTTGATTAGAAAGTCGATTTCTTTCATTGTAAATATGATGACATGAAATAAAGTCAAATTGTGATTTTAATAGTAGAACATCATCCAATAGGTTCCGCAGTGTGTGCACGTGTAAAGTAGCTTGCTAATTGAACCAATTAATGATGAGTTTGGAATCTCCAAAAATGTGTAGGTGTCTACATCCCTTTTCTAATGAGAAAGAAAGAGGGTGTCTGAGACTGATAAGCTATGCAAAGTTATTAGTGCCTCTTCCAAGGCCCATTTTTAATTTGAAATGTTGATCCTTATTAAGGTATAATATTGCTTCACCCCCACAACCGTCGTGTTGTGAAGATCCGTCAAAATATACCTAGGGGGAAGAATTGTCAATGGTCTCTGCAGTGATGGTCCCGTTGTTTTGTTTGGGGTCTTCCTCATGTATCAAATGATAAAGAGTAGATATGTGTGTAGAGACCACAATTTAATTTAGATCTCTACCATGAAAGATAATCGAGTTCCTCCTAAGCCAAATACCCCAACATATGAGCAAAGGGATGTTCCAGAGCTTGGAGGGGATATTTTGGTTCCACCAAGCTTGCCAGGTTGCAATGATGTTCTGACAAGACCAGGGTATGCTAATATTGAGCATATGCAATAGATGATGCCAAAATGCTATGATGATGGGGCAATGAAGGAAAATATGGTCAATACTTTCTTTGACATTCCTACACAGTGCACACCAAGAGGGACCATAGAAATATCTTTTCTGAAGGTTGTCACATGTGGGTGCTTTGTTGCGTAGGATACACCACATAAATATATTTTCCTTGGGAGGGTTTTTCAGTTTCCATAGGGGAAGCCACCACCAGGACAAATCAAATGGTTTATGATCAACATATATGAAAGAATATCCATCCTTGGGTGTGTACCTTCCATGTTGTGAGAATATCCATATGAGTTCACAGTCCTAGCCATAAATTCTAATATGAGATTCCAAGAGCACATAGATGTAGCTTGACCATTCCTGATGCCATTTAACAAGAATGTCGAGGTCAAGTGCCGATTTTGAGCCTTGGGAGAAAATGGAAGTGTTAACCAGATCAACGATATGGTCAAGTGTTATGATGCCAGTTTGTTCCAAGAAACGAATGAGGCCAGGAGAGAGGGACTGAGCACAACCTTACCATGGATCTTTTTGAATACAGACATATCTGCCTGATCTAATTCTCCAAGCCAATCCATTTCGAATGTTATCAATAGAATTTAAAATAGCACGCAAATCTGCGGAGATGCAAGCCCTATTTATTGATGGAATTCAGATCCACTCAACAGGTCGGAGAAGCATGGTATATTTCTTTGTGACAACCTTGATCCACAAGTTGTCGAAAGTGAGGATTTTCCACCCCAATTTAGAAGCAAGGGCCCTGGATAAATACAAGAGATATTTTAAGATCCCATTTGGTTCAAGCAAAGGTGTGACCTTCCTTAGATCCTTTCCAAAGGAATATGCAGTATATTTCTTGAATTCTGGAAAGTATGCCTTTAGGAATCCAAGCTAATGACATCCAGTATACGGGGGTCGCCTCTAGGACTGATTTGATAAGGACTAGACGACATGCTCAAGAGAGCCATCTGTGGTGCTAAATATTCAGTCTTTTCTCAATCTTGGCTACCAACCAAGTCTAGTCAGCAATTCTATATTTGTCCAATCTAAGATGAAATCCTAAATATTTGAATCCTTCTTCAAAATCCAAAGAGGAGAAGGGAAACCTCTGAAGGGAAAAATGAAGCTCATGATGTGAGCAACCCAAAGCTGATAAAGTAGATTTCAGATTATTACACATCATGCCTGTGGCTTTACAGAAAATCTTAAGCAATGTATTGAAGACCATGGAATCATTGATGGATCCATTCAGATAAATGAGAACATCATCTACAAAGAGGAGATGTGTTATGAGACAATTATCAGATATTTTGATGCCCTTTAGTCTCCTAGAGTTTCGCTAATCGATAATAAGCCTACTTAGGTCCTCCATTGCCAAAATAAAGAGTAGGGGTGATAAGAGGCATCCTTTCCTGAGTCCTCTCTTAGCATGGAAAAGTTTTTGGAAGCACCATTTATAATGACACTGTATGATACTGATGTGATACAACACAAGATCCAGTTGATAACAGAGATAGGGAATCCCATGTGTGTCAGGAGCATCTGAATGTATATCCAGCTCGTCTTATCAAAAGCACTTACAAGATCAATCTTGAGGATCATGCCGTTGATTTTTTGATATGCATAGAATGAATCCCTTCCTATGCAATGGCAATGGCATCATGGATTTGTCGATTGTCTAAAAAATAAAATTGTTCCTGTGAGATATAATGAGAGAGGGTATGCTTTATTTGATTAGTAATAATTTTGGTGATCTTGTAAATACAATTGCATAAGGAGATATGTTTATAATTAGATAAAGTGCAAAGAAAATATGATTTGGGGATGAGGGAAATGAATGTAGAGTTAAAGGCATGATACATACGACCATCAATCCTAGATTCTTCAACTACCCAAAGAAGATCATGACCAAGTAGGTCAAGGAAGGTAAGATAGAAATCAACTGGCCTGCCATCCGGTATTAGAATCTTGTCTTTCTTGAACCATTTGAGTACAAATTCTAACTAACCCATTGAGACAAGTCTATTCAGTTCCTCCGTTGTATCATCATCAACAAATCTGGGAAAGAGACCAACGATTTTAATGATTTTCGCCAATGTGGCCTCCCATGGAGCTTTGAAAAGTCGACCAAAATGGGAGGTGGCCAGTGTTGCAAGTTGATTGAAAGAAGAATATGTATGTCCTTCCTCATCTTCCAGAGACCGAATTGTGTTGATGGCCTTGCGTCCTTTAGCAAATTGGTGGAAGAACTTGGTGTTATCATCTTTGGCTTGAAGCCAAGTATCTCTTCTCTTGAGCCTCCAGGTTTCTTCCCTTTCCTTGAGGATTCTAATTCTTTCTTATTCCATCATAATGATACGATCTTTGGCTTCAATGGATGAGAAGCCTCCTCTGCTAGGGTCTTCCGATCTGGTTAGTTATTCTTGAATATTATTGAGCAAGTGTTCATCATGTCTTCTCCTAGTCCTTGCCCACTCAATCGTTTTCTTTTTGAGACAATGGAGATTAATGGAAAAGATAGCAGAGGAATACTGTCTCAGGGAAGGTAGGTATGCAAGCCAGGTCTCTTTGACAAGCTGGGTGTAACTCTTGTCCATAAGCCGATTCAAGCTGAATTTGAAGGGTGTTTTGGAGTTGGACATGGGGCTAGAGATATCAATATATATCATAGAATGATTAGACATACCCCCCGAGCCCATCCATTGTCTGTACACAACAATTTTGTCAAGGAGGGCTTCTTTAATCAAAAATCCATCCATCCTCTTGGCAAGTATAACATCCCCAATTCTCCTGTTCCTCCAAGTAGGTTGTAGAGGTGCCATCGAAATATCAATAAAATGGTGATGCTCCAACAATGGGCTGATCATGTCAGGGAGAGGGTTCGCATGTGCATGGGATCCCCATGATTCTACAACTCCAATAGAAAAATTGAGGTCGCCACCCAGAACGATGTTGTCAGATTGCATAAAGGAGGAATTCAATACTGATTCCCAGAATAGCATACGATTATGACATGGTTTGATCCGGATTTAAACAGGAACGCAACAAATTACAGAGATAACCATATACACAAATATGCAGCGGAAATAATACTTCATTTCATTAATGGAAAATACTGAAATATGCTTACAATCAGAAATGGAAATAACTAGCTAGGGCGATGGTAGCTATCTCTGAGAAGAGATGTGTGGGCTACATGCCTCTGAACTGACTTACAATGAGGCTCGAAGGCCTATTTATTGTTGAGAAACAATGAAAAACCCTTAACATTCCAAAACCTAACCCTAGGAGATGAAACGCCAAACTGTGGGCCCCGTTTGGGGGTAAGTTGGTACATCAACTTCCCGGGGTCGTAACTTTTGCATATGATCTCCGTTTGACGCGTACAATAGCTCATTAGAAAAATCTATTCGAGCACTATCATTGTTGGAACGGGCACTGGTCCATGTTCCATGGACCCGTGTTGCCCCCGGATTCCCAAAAAAACGTCGTTTAGGGCCTCAAAACGGCTCCGGAAGTTCAGGACCCGAAAAACTGCTAAAAATAGTAAGTTGTGCTATAATTAAGGAAACTGAAAAAGCTGAAAGAGACAATTGTGGGGGTCCAAATGGGATAGGTGGGCGGCCACCAACATCCACCTGGATCATCTATCCCAGGTAAACTCCTCTTCACCGTGTTGGGACCAGGACACGTCCATGAAGAATCCGGAGTACACCGCCTATCTAACGGAGCTCATCCACGGATCCCATCATGATATTACCGGGTTCCACCATCTTTGTTCGGCATTCCTAGGATTCCTCCACTTGGCTAACTTCGAACCTGGCAACCTGGCTCTGATACCACTTGTAAGGACTCTGGGCACCACATATCTCCACAATGGTATGATATTGTCCACATTGGGCCTAAGCCCTCATGGATTTGTTTTTGGGCTTTACCCCCAAAAGGCCTCATACCAATGGAGATATTTGTCCATCCTTATATACCCATGATCTTCCCCACTTCTAGTCAATGTGGGACTTTGGTCGTATACCCAGCAATTTGTTGGGTTGCGGATTGGTCGAAGATCGAATGGCACAAGTTTAGGGGGAGCATATAATGCATTGTTGGCATTATGGTAGAAGATCTTCATGCTGATTTGAATATTGTTGCAATATGTCTCTATCGGTCATTTATGGAGAGTGGTGGACCGTTGTTCTTCGTGCAGATATTTCTTTCCTTTTGCTGATCTGATTTATCAGGGGGAACATGATCAGCAAAACAAAGGCCTAAGCATGTTCTCAGGGGGAGCATAACCCTTTGTCCTTGATGTCAAAGGGGGAGAATGACATTGAGGATCTTGAGGTTGCCATCAAGTCCAAAGGGGGAGATTGTTGGCATTATGATTTTGGTTTGGCTCTATGGTACAGGTGTTGTACTTGATGGCAACTCACTCATGTGGAAGATCTCAGTTCAGACACTCAAAATCATGGAAAATGAGATACCCACAGGTGATCCTAAGAGAATCTGTGGACCCACAGGTGCTCTGACCAAGACGTGCGGACATACACGCAGGTGCTCCGTTCAGAAGGTGCGGACCCCAGTTTCACTCTCTCCAATGCAAAAAAGCGCGTGCACGTGGGAATCTTTATGAATGGTCCATGGTATTTAGCCCGACATATTTGATCCTATGGTTTTGGTCTGTGTTTTTTCATCTACAAATATTGATCCAAGGTATTGGGTTCATGGTATTGTGTTACTATGGTTTTGGACCGTGGTATTGTGAAAGGCTTGCCTATAAAAAGGAAAGGACATCTCTTGGCTACACACTTGTGAAATCTGAATATCTTAAGATCTGCATTTTTGGGTGATTGGTTTAAAAGCTAGATCTAAATCAAGGAGAAAACTTAAGGCGAATCTATTGATAGGCCGTGATCTCTCGGGCGCATGAATAGATCTGTGGATCTGACTGACTGTGGCACATTGGAGGATTGTTAATTTGGCCCTAATCAGAAGTTCGCAGGTGATCCACGGCGTAAGTGCGGGGGTATGCAGCGCAGGAGAAAGCTTAGTGTAGGGATACGCAGTGCAGAAGAAGGCACAGTGTGGGGTATGCAATGAAGAAGAAGGTGCAATGCATGGGGTACGCAGAGAAGTGCGAGGTACGCAGCGTAGAAGAAGTCACAGTGCGAAGGTACGTTGTTAGGCAGACAGTGCAGGTGCGGGTCTAGGTAGTAGTACGCAGAGCGCAAGAAATATCAGGTGCGAATCTGCGCAGTTTAGACACAGAAGAGTTGCGGATATCCGCAGGTTTATATTGGTCAAGTGGCGTACTTTTCTTTGAAGTATTTGTTGGCTGCCTTTTTATCTATTTGCTGCAGAGTTCTGGGTTTAGTTTACTGGTATTTCCTTTCTATTTACAACATTCTGAGAAATTGGGTGATTCATTGGTTGATTGTATAAGGAGTTTGGTTGATTCATATGTACTTGTTGATTAGTTGATGTCCATGGATCCAGTTTGAAAATTCATGAAATGTGGTCCTTAAAGAAATAAAAAGAGCAAAGGGGGTTGTAGCTCCCTTCCAAGAGAGACTAGAAAACAAGAGAGGGTTGTAGCTCTCTGCAGTTTGCAGCCTGCGTACTGGTAAAGGACTGCACCAGTAAAAAATCATTGTAAAAGAAGTTTCTAATTGAAAGAATACAGATACATATTGCAGCAGGGGGTTTTCACCCACATTGGGTTTCCACCTTATATCTGGTGTTCATTGGTGTGATTATCTGTCTTTCTTGTTCTTGCTCATTATTATATGGTACTGACATACAAACTAATGGTCAATATCTGAAGAATAAATTAAAGTATAAATATGGAAGGTGTATTGAAAAGAACTTGATAATACTGATTCACCCCCCCTCTCAGTATTATTGCCAACATAAGTACCTAGAGAGGAAGTGATGTCCAAATTTATGCCTCCCAACATTGTACTCTGATCTAATGGAGAGATAAACCTTGTTAGTCAAGGCCTTGCTATTTTGACAATGTTGGCTATGATGATGTAAATCATCATTGATGCTTATCAATCCAGATCCCTTCTTATATGAATATTTCAACCTGAGAGTACTTTTTTGTCTCATTATGAGTACCTCCCTAGTTTAGAGGGAGTGTCATCATCTTCATTTTCGCCATCATCACCATCATCATCATCATCATTATTTTCATCATTTCATTATCATCATAATCACCATTCATGTTGTCGTCATCATCATCGTCATGATTATGCACATTTCCGTCAATTGTTCATAATTATAGGTATCATAAGAAATATCGCCAACCCAAAAAATGTTACGAGTGCTCAAAAATGGTTGTTAGGACACATGATATATCTAAGAGAAATAAGAACTTTGTTTTTTAGAGGTGATCGATGATCATCATCATCACTACCATTATCATTGTCATTATAATTGTCATCATCCCCATCATCATAATTAATATCATTTCTATCATAATTGTTTTCATCTTCATCATGAACATCATAATCATCATTCATGTCATTATTTTTGTTGATGATGACCAAGATGAAAATAATGATAATGATGATTAGATGATGATGACTTGGAAGACGACGCCAAAGATATTGATTATGATTATGACCATGACAACATTTAAAAATTGGGAATAATGGCCAAGGTCATTAGCATCATCATCATCATTGTCATTATAACCCCCATCATATTTATCATCATTATCATTATCATAACAATCACAATTCATGTCATCGTCATCATCTTCATTATCATCAACATCATAATTATTGACATTGTCATCAGTTGTTCATAATTTTCAATGTCATAAGAAATATCATCAATGAAAAGAATATGATGTGTGTTGGAAAAGGGATGCAAAAGTGAACAAAAAAAATGGAGGCAAAGATAGACATAAAATTGGATGAAGAGTGGACACAACAAGAGAGAAAAATTGACACAAAAGTGGATGAAAAATTAGATGCAATAGTTGATGCAAACTTGTACACAAAATAGGATGAAAACATGGATTAAAAAGTGGAAGAAAACATGGGAGCAATAGTAGGCATGAAACTTAGCATGAATTGTGGTGAAACAAATGTGGATACAATAGCGAATGTGAAAAAGACACAAACTTGAATGAAAAAAGGAGGAAAACATGGATGAAAAAAGGGATGTAAACATGGGTTCAATAGTGGACACAAAATTAGTTGCAAAATTGGACAAATCAAAAGTGGATATAAAAGTAGATTCAAAATGGGATGCAAAAACCATAAAAAAATATTTGATGCAAACTTGGAAAAAAAAGAGGATGCAAATGTGGATTCAAAAGTGGAAGAAATTTTGGGTTGCAACGATAGGCATAAGATATGGCACAAATCATAGCACAACAAAAGTGGATGCAATAAAAGACACAAAAAATATGCAAACTTAGATGCAAGAAAAGATGCTATAAGGGATGTAAAAGTGAATGCAAACACGGGTGCAACAAGAGAAACAAAATTGGATGCAAAATATAGATGCAATGGAAATACATGAAAAAGAAGATACAAAATGAGATGCAAAGCCCAACACAAAAGTGGATGAAAAAATAGATGCAAAATTGGAAGCAAACGTGTGTACAACAATAAGTACAAAACATGGCACAAATTGTGTAAAAAAAAAGTGGATGTAATGATAGATGCAAAAAAAGAAGCAAATGAAGATGCAAAAAGGGATCCAAAAGTGTATGTAAACATGGGTGCAACAATGGATGTAAAATAGGATGCAAAAATTGATGCAACAAAATTCGATGCAAAAGTAGATGCAATATGAGACACAAAACCTGATGCAAATCTTGACGCAAAAGTGGATACAAAAAGGGATACAAAAATAGATGTAAAAGTTGATGAAAACCTAGATGTATATCAGGATGCAATCATGGATGCAAATTTAGAAGAAAAAAAGGGTGCAAATGGAGGTGTCAAACTAGGTGCAAATTATGGCACAAGAAAAATGGATGCAATAGCGGACATAATAACAGATGAAAAATAGGATGTAAATATGGATGCAAAACAAGATGTAAAAGTGGATATAACAAAATTAGATGCAAAACTAGACAGAAACCTCGATGAAAAACTTGGCACAAGGAGATGCAAAAAATATGTAAAAATGGATGCAAAAAATGTTTTAAAAAATGATGCAAAAGAGGATGCAAGAGATGATGCAAGTGTAGGCACAAAAAGTGGATATAATAGAGGATGCAAAATTTGGTGAAACAAAATTAGGTGCCAAACTTGATGCAAAACATGGTGCAAAGGATGGAACAAAACTTGGCATAAAACCTGGCGTAAAACTTGATGTAAAATCTGGTGCAAAACCTATTACAATACCTGGTGCTAAACTTGATGTAAGACTTGGTGCAAAACTTGGTGCAACATTTGCATCAAGTTTTGCACCATATTTGATAAATGGACACAAATAGAACCAAAAGTGGGCTCTAGACACAAAAAGGAAGCAAAAAGGGATGCTAATCATAGGGTATTGTTGTAGTGTTCATAGGTGGACCTGTAACCTCCTCCTCTACACTATAAAAAGAAGCATTGGGCTGGTTACTTGGGAGGTTAGAAGCTGAATATTTTTGAGCTGAAATGCTGTTGGAACTTAGTCTTCTTACTTGAGTTTTTATGAGGAGAGATTACATACCTCTAAGATCTCATTTGGAGGAGTGCAAGGCTTGTCAAAGTAAAGTAAATTCCTGTTTTGGACCCCAAGAAGAGCTTGTTCGACATCAAGGCTGAAAAGGTTGTAAGGTTCTTCTACTTCAAAGTTAATAAAAATAAATTTGTTTTTCTCAATAAGCTATTAATTCATGGTTTATTTTATGGATTCCTTGATCACCATAATAGACATGATTTATGATATTTGTAATGCAGGTGCTATTTAAGGTTTGCGTGTTTGTGATTGCAGGTCCTCGAGGGTAACTCTTTCGAACGATTGAAGGATGACTACTACGAACAAGCATTGGATCTAAGGTAGGGTCTTAACACATTTATAGTATTTATTTATAAAACACATATGTCTAGAGAAAGATAGATTTGTTTGTTTGTTTGTTGCTAAACTATCTTTTGATACTAGGGAGATCAGCCTTGTCTACAAGATCGATTTATCCGGCCAACACATCACTATTACAGTTCCAACTAAAACCATGTTACATCCCTTATGAAAGTTTCGAGTGCAAGAATGATAAAATTACAACAAGATCAAGTATATGAAAGCAATGCTTTTTACCATAAATTATGGAAAATGAATATTGCACCTTTATGATGAACATCACATACCTGTTGTCCTGTTTCAATTGAATTCCCTGCTTGTCATAGATTTCAGAGCTCTTATTTTTGTCTAGAGTCTTATTAACAATCATGATAAAAATAAAATCTTTGTTGAAAAGGCGCAATTTCAAGAAAATTACCATAAGATTCCTTCACCTAATACAACAATCTTGTACCTACGTCACATAGTGCTTATTTAGAGGCAACCACAAACAATAGACATTGTTTTCCATCAACACCTTGTGAGTAATCATCGCTGAGTAATTCATCACTATAAATACCATAAAACATTAAGTGAGCTATGATACCAGAGAAGGGAGATAAAAATAGAACAAAATGACACATTCCTGGACCGATCAACAAATTGAACACTCTAAATTTATTGTCACGCAGATGCGAAAGTAAATTTCTCTTTAATCCAGTACAAAGAATTACCTTCACTAAGGGTACCACATTAAAGATTCCTAACTTTTGAAAGATAGAACTCAAAGCATCATGCTCAAAGAATCTTAAAACCATTATCCAAGAAATAAAATGATGAGTTTTAGGGAAAGATAGAGATAACCAAGTAAATCATAGTATGCAATTAACTTTAATACCACAAACATGGCCCTACTACCTGCAGGTGTTTATAACCTTGGTAGGGATGTCTTTTAACCCAGTAAAATAACTGTGTCCCACTTACTAGATATAGATTAAGAGTTATCTGATTTAATTTTAAAAATTAGATGAAGGCCACTTTCCTGGCTTGGTAACCAGCTGATGGCAGTGCCACTCACAAGAAATAACACAGATGAATAGGTCGGCTCATGATGAGACCTCCTCTCTTCCAGCTTTTCAGCTGAAATCCATTACTCTGGCTTGGTGACCAACAACAGTAATGTCATGCATGTTAGGTCTCATGATCATGGTAGGTCAGCTCATCAAAAGACCTCCTATCCTCCCCTAAATATTTTATAAATTCTGATTGTGATTAACCTTAAAGGTTACTTAATAAGTGGGGAGACAGATCTACCCTTTAAGAGTACGGGATGGCATGAAAAGATTTTAATGGCTAATCATTAATAGCTAGTTCCTCTACCTTAAAGACTTATTTAAAATATCCTTGATAATGAATGAAAGATTCTTTAAGTTAATAATGATAGCGTTCTCATGAATAGCTTATTATGACCTTTACAAGAATGGTCCACCATAGGGGGCTCTCCAATAGTACCTTCCCAAGGAAATTGAAAATTTATATCTCATATGACAACTTCTTTAGAGTGGTTAATCATGGTTACTTTTGAAAAATCATGAGGTACTAGAGTGAATCATACTCAACAAGATTTGTCACATATGTGTGTGTTAAAAACTGATGTGGATTAAAAGCGATTTCAATGGCTACGCTTTGAAAGTCAAAATCCCAATTGCATTGTAGTAACAACTTTATTCATGGAATTTCTTTATTCTTCTACCCTACTCGACCCTAAGAAGTGGAAGACTCCCTTTTAAGTATAGGACGAATTCCATTGCAACCAAGTGTGCAACAAAATGTTGATTATACTCACACTTAGTTTTAAAGAATAGACTTCAAGACATACCAAAGTGTGAGAAACCAATTGCTTCAATTGATATGGTATCAAGATTTTCTAGATAATGAGGAAATAAGGTGGCTTGATGACTGCTTGAAACTAGGATTCAATGAAATCCACATATGTATGATTCTCCAATTGATGCAAGTCTTCCACAGTTTGATAGTCATTCTCCTGGAGGCACAAAGAATTTGGTGAAAGACAAAATATAAAGCCCTCAAATTCAAGGTCAAATATTTTATTTTCAAATTGACAAGAATGGTTGAGAGAGATTCTAGGGTTTTGAGCTTCAACAACTTTTTGAGAACAAGTTTCAATGAAATATTGCTCCTCTGGTGGTCTTTGAATGATAACTTCCTGGGGTGAATGTTCAACATTAATGGGGGAAGTTTCCAAATTCATTCCCTTTCCAAACAAGGAAGATGTAGTATTCTATTCAACATGGAAATCAACCAGAAGAATAGGTGGTTCCAACTCTTGTGCAACCTCATGGTTTAGATTAGGGTTTATGATATGGTTTAGTCTAGGGTTTTGGTTAATGCCTGGACTAAGGCTTGGGTTTGGATTGGTATTAGGGTTTGGACTACGGTTAGGTCTAGGGTATGGATAAGGGTATGGTCGAGGGTTAGGGTACAGATTAGGGTTTGAATGAGAGCTAGGGTATGGGTAAGGATAAGGAGTAGGGTAAGAATTAGGATTAGAGGTAGGGTATGGATTGAGGTTAGGGTAAGGTTGCACATGTGGCTGAGACCATGGGGGAGGATAAATTAATGGTGCATTGGAAATAAATTGTGGTTGTTGTTGGTGCTCATATGATTGAATTTGCATGGGAGATTTCCCTAGAGATAAGGATCCAAAAGATTCGTGAGGCCATGGAGATATCAGGCTCAAGGATGAGGGTCAAGGAGAGGGTCGCTGCAGCCATGAAGTAGGATATTTGATTGGAGGAGGATTAAAAGTTTGCCATGAAATTGTAGGATTATAAACATGTTGTGAAACCTGCCAGAAAAAATAAACATTATTCCAAGTATCAAATAATAAGGGGTTTTGAGTTATACTTTGTAGTCGATTTGACTCCTTACTTGATTTCCTGAGTACCTTTAGTAATCCTAGTAGTAATGGGAGACGTTCTGTTAGATGAACCTCTTCAAAAATTTTGCAAATTTTCAGGTTACTAAGTGAACACTTTCCAAGGAGGTGTTTCTTTCTACAGTTGGTGCAAAAGATAAGCAGTGGGTTTTCATCCTGCTCCCACTCTTCCTGCAAATCATCAAATTTCGAGATTAAAGATTTAATGATATCATTTTTATGTTCAATCAAAATATTAAAATTTTCAATTGTTAATTCTTTATTGGATGAATTGTATGTCTCTGTAGCAGCATAAAGATTCCTCATTAGATGATTCCTCCAAATACCATTTTCTTGTTTTTAGCAAGCTAACTGGTACATTTGTTAGCACATGAATGGTGTATAAGTAGGGTGGGGGGTTATTTCAACACTTGAAAAACTCAAAAGATCAATTGCAGTAATAAGAACAAACCAAGATTATAAACTAAGGAAAGCACATTTGCAGAAATTAAATAACCTATATTGCAAAAAAGTAACACACTTTGTAGTTAAAGAAATTGCTCTTAAAAACTCAATTGCAGTAAAATAAGCATCACACTTTGCAGAAAGAAAAAATAATCATAAGAACCAGATTGCAGTAAAAGAAACAAATTAGGCATCACAATTTGTGTTAAAGGAAATCACTCAATTGCAGAAAGGAAAACCTTACTTGTGAACTCTCTGGGAATGCCATCTAGTATGCTTTAGTAAACAAGGGGAATCTCGTTAATCTAGAAATTCAATTGCGAAGGAAAGGGAAAAGCATGACAAATCATTGAGGCCTTATCCTACAACGCCTCCCCGACAACGGCACCAAAATGTCGAGCGGTATAAATGCAATATTTACACCAACATTTAATTTGTCAATCCAGGTAAGTAAACTTAGAGGCATAGCGCAATATATGCTAGAATATGACCTCAGGGATCCGTTAAATAAAAGCCAAACTCTTGCAAGAAATTCAAAAGTAGCATCATTCAGGAAACATAAATAAGAGTCTTTAAAGCAAAGTAAACAGGAATCCACTTATGGCTCATCTTCTAGGTTGAGTTGACTCCTGCAGTAAGTATTCCTCAATTGTCCAAGGGACAAGGGAATGTAGGCCCCATTCAAAAGAAAGTGATTCAAGAAATAAAGAATTTGAAACCTCTTAAAACATTATTGCTATGTTGCAAACATGAATTTAAACTAGAAATCACACAACAACTTCATTCCAACTAATCTAAGGAAATAATTGAATGCTTTAAGAAGAATCAAAATAATAATGCACTGCTTCTCTTAAAAAAAAAATAGTACTTTAGTTGTAAGAGAAATATGCAATAAGAACAAATATATAATTCATGATGTTTACCCTGATCCTTTTTTTTACAAAGAAAAAATCGAACTTTTTATTACCAGGATAAAAAGTTACATAGTATATGTTGAAGCATTCATTTTGCTCTATAATTTGCGAATCATAGAGCTCAATGGATAAGAATTCAGTCCGGCTAAAACATGTAGAGAAAAACCACTGAGCATATGCACGACGTCCTCATATGAGGAACAATTCGGGCCAGTGCCTGTCAGAGATGGTGAGCACACAGGCATATGGAAAGCAAAAAATAAAAACAAAACTTCATGTGTAAAGGACCACAGCGAGAAAAGAATAGAGCTAAAACATGGGGGGATCATGACTTCCTCCCCTTTTTCTTCTCAACCTTTTGCCATTCTCCTTGGGATGGAGTTATGGGAACAAGTTGAAGTGGATTTTCTTCGCTGGATTGGGGTTTTCCTTGTCTGAGTCTGAGGTATCTGATGAGTGCTGCCTTTTGGTTCCACTAGTTTCCATTGTATTTGAATTCTTCCCGAATTGTGATTCTATAGGCTCTTGTGTAGCAGTCTTCTGTGTTTCTTTCATTTGGAACAAGTTCTTCCTCTTCATACTCTTCCTCCTCTTCCTCATCTAGATGGGTGAAATTCCATCCCTTTTATTGACTGTCGGTTTTCTTCTTTCTGCGGTTATTCTTTTTGTATTCTACATGCATTTTGGAGATATCTAGTTTGCCAACATATTCTGCACCTCAAAGATGTATTTTCATAGTCTAATGACTACATCCATCTGCAATCTTTGTGTTTCAGTTTTATGCTTCCCGGTAATCCTTTACTGAGGTCTACTTCCATGCATATGCGTGCAAAAGTAAAAATTCTTTCATCTATTCTTTGTGTATCCATTTTGATATATCTGCCTATGGAGTTACCTATGCTTGCAAGTATATTTGGATAGGGAGATTGTGAATACATACCCAAACAGGCATCCTAGAAACAACGAAAGTGTTTTCATCAAATTCTGGGAACCATAGAGTGATAAAAAGGCCCGAAGATCCCCAGAACCAAGGTCCTTCCTGAATCACTAGATCTTTGACTTCTGGTGATTGAAATTTAACTATGAAAAACCCTTTGGAACATAGATGGATCTCATAGTCCAAAGACCATTTCGTGAGTATCCAATAAAATAGATCCAAGGGTTTGGGCCAAAATCCGTTAAAACGACATATGATGGCTTGCTTTTTGTAGCTGTTACATACCTTCTCTACTTCTACTATATCGATTATTAGTTATGTAGTGTGCTGGAGTTGCTCCACTATGTATGACCTTGGTTCTGTTTCAACCTACTTTGGAGCTATTGGAGAAGCTTTTCCCCTTTGTAAAATATGCTTGTAAGATGTTCCTTCACTTATATGCTACTAGTGTGGATCTGGGATGTGATTTGATTTAGATCCGCTGCCTCCTTCTGTTGGTTTGTTGGATGTTGCACCTCCTCTTAGTCTCAAATTGAGAATGATTGTAGATCCTGGCTTAATGTTGTAATCCTTTATGAATCTAAAGTCTTGTAGCGATCGACCCCCTACTAATAGGTGTTTCTTGCTTGCCGGGTAGCCGATCTGATTGGCAATGTTGTTTTTTAGATCCATTACACTACATGTATCATAAGCCCAGACCAATGTTGAGTTCCCCATGGGCATTCTAATGAAGATTTGGAAGCGATTGGGAATTATCTCAGCAAATCTAGGACTGACAATCTGTGGCTGGACACCAACCTAAGGATCTTTCCTTTCCCCTGAAGTGGCTTTGATTTCTTCTGCCCCCAATGTCTTACAGAGATCTAGAGTGGTCTTTGCAATCGACATCCTCTACTTCCCGATTACACACTCAACTTTCTTCGAGAACTCCACTCGCCAACGACGCTCTTGTTCATCTGTCCAAACCCTGGCCATCCTCTCCAGGTCTGCTTTAACTGTCCCTTCGACGTTGAACATAGTCTTCTCAATTAATTCCAAATCGGCCCTATTTGCCAGATCCGGCTCAATCAAATCTGCATCAGGTCTATGGAGAAAGACTTGGCCTTGGCACAAGATTCCCTTCCACTAGGGTGCAAGTATTAATGATTTGACATGTTTTTCCACCACCCCCTTGGTTTCTGTTGGGCACTTGCTCCTAGTCTTCGAAGGCTTGATGCAACAGCTCTCTGCCTTGATCAAATGAAAAAATCCTTGGAGCGGCCATACCTTAAGGATCCCAGCCACATCTGACCTATGGGAGGAAGAAACCACGGCAAATAAGATAGATCTTATTCTGGATCCGGACCCTGCACCTACTCTTGGCCCGAGATCTAATCGCCCAACTGCGTAAAGGCTTCGATCTCGTCCTGGGAAGCTCCCCTCCTCTGATTGCGGATTGTCGGTAACAGTAATCGCCACATAGTATTCTTCGTCGCTATTTTGCAATCTCCATTCAAGTCTGATCTTGGATGCATACACCCTTGTCTTTACCAAGTCACCGCCATCGAATTTCCTACGAGCCAATTTGAACCAGGGACCGCGAGATTTGACAAGAGAAGCCCTAAAGTAGGGTTTCTTCATTACTGGCTACTGCATATTCAGAGAAAACTCCATTCCATCTTTTCTCTCAGGTTAAGTTGCTTCAGAAACTTAATAAAAAATCCACACAAAAATTATTCTTCCTCACAAGTATGTTTACCCTGATCTTATTAAATACTTCCTTATAATATATGCAACATTTTATTATAATGAAGAATTATGTGAGCGTTTTGTCAACAAGATTCACAGTCTTTCCTTATCCTGATCTGAGCATCTGCTTGCAAAAGTGCAGGAATAAATGTTTTCCTGCAACAGTGCAAGAATAAATGTTTTTCTGCAAAAGTGTGAGAATAAATGTTTTTCGTCAAAAGTGCAAGAATCTGTCTCATAGAATATTGAAAGGAAATTATGAGTATATATTCAGTTAAGTTAACCAGAATTCTTGCTTAGCAATTATTTCACCATTGCATTTTGGAAATAAACTTTGTTAGTAGCAATGAGATCAGGGTAGATCTTTGTAAGAATAAATAAGAGATGTAGTTAAAACATTCATCATTTACTTTAGTTCAGCCTTTATGAAAATACATCCAAAAGAATTGATATTAAACTTAAATTACCACAACATCAAAATAAAGCTTTTGGAATGAAATTGGAAATGAAATGACTAAAAGAAGAGCTATGACACGAAATTGTGAAACTATCTAAGATCACACTCACACCAAACAAACTAAAATGTAGCAAATGAAAGTTAAGAGGTTTGGGGCAACGGACTGGCTGGTGGGCCCAACCATCCAGCTCGTTGCCCTTGCAACAATTTAATTCACAATCTTAGGACATTATAGAGAAAAACAATTACTCATAATTGATTGCCAAATAAACTCATTTCATAGTAGAAACCAGAATTCAGAATTTGATGCCAAGGAAATTCATTTCAGAAGTCTTGTTACAAATTCATTAAAAAATGTAGCGTTGGCTCCAATGGTCCCCTCCAAGGATCATCCCACTAGTGCATAGCTCCTCCTTCCCTGCATAGAAAGATCTAATTCCTTGTTCTGCAAATGAAATACAATTTACAAACTACAAAGTGCCATCCTCCCCACACCTACGTAGCTCCTCTCTTTTATATTGGTTTTTACATGATAGTTTCTTTAGCAAATAACACAGGGATTGAATCGCAACTGATATTCATCAATAGAATATCATTACAACCATTTACCCATTGAAGGAATGAAGGTTTGGCACGAATTTCCCAAGTCTGACCGTTTTCTACACTTCTGGAAAAATTAGTTTTTTAACAAAATGCCTCCAAAGAATTCTGTGTATCTCCTTAACCATTACGAATTTCAGAAAAATGTTTGGAGGCAATCTAGCTTGTTATATTTTCAACAATAGCATCTCTCAAAATGTTCTTGTTCAGAACCATTACCTCGAAAATCGTGCCTAAAAATGACTATTTGAAATATGAGATGCTAAAATTTTGGAAAAACAATTTATTTTTAGAAAACTACCTCAAAGACCGTTATGCGACTTTTATACCATTACGAATTTTAGAAATCGGTTTGAGGATTTGTCAAATGTGTTATACTAGCACCAAAACCCATGTTCTAGAATTTCTTCATTCACCTTCATGTGCA
This sequence comes from Pinus taeda, assembly GCA_000404065.3. NCBI lineage: Eukaryota > Viridiplantae > Streptophyta > Pinopsida > Pinales > Pinaceae > Pinus > Pinus taeda. The sequence goes on from APFE031715823.1 coordinate 135,253, forward strand.
TGGAAAACGAGGCAGAAGTTGGCAGTTTGGAAATTGTTGCGAATTTAGGGATGAGGCATTAATTATTGCCTAAACATAAATCCATACGACCTGGGTGTACTCTTAGCTTATGTGGAAGTGTTCGAACACCATTTTGAACAAAATCCTCTTTCATATTTCCCTATAGATGTGTCAATGTATGAAAGCTCCAAATTAGTGCAAGCATGTTGGTGCAAGCAGAGCTGGTGCACGAGTGTTAGTGCAGGCACAGCTAGTATAGGAACTGCTACTGTAGGAATGTTAACACCTGCCACAAAAGAGCCTAATATTAATGATATTTTCACATTAAATTAACAAAACAAGAAGAGTTCATAGATCAACCATTGTCAGCTCTAAATGCCTCTAAAGGATAACTTACTAATGTGTAAAACGAAAATTAATGATTATAGACACTTAGTACAGACATAAAATTATGCAAGTAAATCATGAAAATTCGGACAAAATGGAGGCTCAACAATAGCTTCTTTTGTATTTGCGCACTCCACAATGAAAGCTTGATCTACATCGCTGCATTTTGAATATATGCATTTCCAACAACTCGCAAAACAAAAACTTAGTAGAGAAAGTAGAAATGCACTTTGGAAAAAAACATTCGTAAAAAGCTCCCTTGAAAACTAATTGAGTATGTGTTGGAAATGTGCATGTCAAAAAATGCATGATGCACACCTGGGCAATGCAACTACGAACACGTTGTTAAAATTACGTTAGGTTCTGCATGTTAATTTGCATTTAGGTTCATAAAAGATTCATAAAACTTATATTTCATTGAGAATTTGTCAATTGAACGCTTAGTGTCCAACATTAAATGAAATGAGTTTTTAATACGTGATTTGTGTGGCAAAACAAGTGTGCACAATAACAAACACAATTTTTATGCTTGAATATTCTGCACTTCTGCATGCATTCTCCCTCTACATAGTTCTCCCCCACATCTTCCTTCCACAAAATACTAGTTTTTAAATCACTGAAGCCACTGAAAATACATGTCAGGTAAAAACACATTAGCACATCTCTTAAAGTGAAGATTTTTTAGAAAAATAACTCTCGTATTGTGCATAGTTTACAATGAAAGCTTTCTTTGTGCAATGGAAGCTTCCTTCACATTCTGCATTTGTATGAGTCTCTTCACATTGACAAATGCACTAAATGCTAAATACCACACTTCCACACAATATGTTATTAAAGCTATGTCTCTTTATTAATCGAAGAACTAGTGCGAATGTTTATCCGCTTAACACGCGTCACTATTAGAGCGACCAAATGCAAGCATGTTGTCCATGTAAAACCGTATGTTGATAGAACCAAGGATTACTGCTAAGCATTAGTGTTTATAAACTATTATAATACACAGTATTTGTAATGATAACGTGTAACATACCAACTATTGAAAGAATTTAGTACTAGCGCATGCAAGTAAGGACAAGTGTACAGGGAAACCATATATGGAAAAAATCTGTCGAGACAGAAATGTTTGCAAAGATATGGGAACCTGCAGTGGCAGATACTGACTATGATGTAGATGACTCCCCACTTAGCATTGACGAATTAATTAAGTCCTAGCAATACTATTAATATCCATTTATCAAATCAATATGCAATCACGTCATCACTCAAGTGTTTAATAACATCTAATCTAATATATTGTCATTGGAGAAATTTTGAGGTAAAAAATTGGTCTCAGAACAAAAATGTACAGCAAAAATAAAATTTATAAGAACTAATAGGATTCAATAGGATGATGTTAACCATGGGGGATGATTCAACATTTTTGGAGTAAAAAGGTGAAAGGATACAAAAAAAAAAAAATTAGCATTCAACCCATATTTTCATATTATCTCCCTATGATTTTACTCATATTCTAAGTGGGAGTATTTGTTGGATGTGGAATTTAATTTTCAATCCAAGAAGTACCCATGTTTCATACTTTTGATGGACCCTAAAATGTTAAATATATGAAAAAAGGTGATTGCAATATTTTTTTTTGTGCATTTCACATTTTTTGTGTAATGGGGTCCATCGAAAGCATGCAACATGGTTACTCCTTGGATGCTAAATTAATTTCCACATCCAATGAGTGCTCTCCCCTGAAATTTAAGTAAAATCATAGGAAGATAAGTTGAAAATATGAGTTGAAAAAGTAGTTTTCTCATTTTTCCCTCCAAAACTTAATGAGTTAATCTAATCTTATTTTGTTATTCCATCGAGTTAAGATACAAAATTTCATCGCAAATACAGTTAATCATCTATACGATCATCGTATATTAAAGAGTAGTAAAAAAAATTTTGTAACAATAATAGTTTTGAAATGTTAATTTTTAGCTTAACGTAAAGCAATAGAAACCATATCGAGTAAAGATACAAAATTGCCTCACAAATACAATTAATCATCTATAGTTATTTTACATTTGATATACAAATAAACCAAACTATTCATGCCACAAACTTAAACAATCCAAAACTGCCACTTAATTGATTTTCTGTAGTATGTTTTTGCATATTTTTTCTCTTGCATAACACTTCTTCCTCACACAGATTAAAAAAAAAGTTCATTTAATATTGGATAATAGGTGTTCAATTAACAAATTTGAAATCACTAATGCACTTAGTATTATGAAAATGTCAATACCAAGGTTCGTTCACTCTATTTTTATAACAAAAAATTAGTTGATAGCAAAAAAAGATAACAGAGTAAATGTCGTGAGTACGCATTGGTCCACTAAATAAATGACGAAAAGACCTGTATTTTTTGGTGGGAGAGATTTAGTTAATCACAATAGAATGAGATTTAGGATATTAATAAAAGAGTATGTATGATATTGATTTCTAAAGTGTGCCATATAGATCAGTCATCAAACACAATTCTATCAATTGGACTATCTCAAATTGGAATTTAAGAAAAATGAATATTGTTTAAAGTAACCAATTTCATAACAATACTTTTTTATTGTAGATAAGGAAAATTAGTACTAGCCAGATTGATGACGATAACAGGTTAATGAATACCATTAAAATCGACAATAGTTAAATTTCATTTCAAAACTTTGATGTCAGTTCATGATTTATATGACTTATCACCTCTTACACATTATATGTATAGGCATGTTGGCTTTGAATTGGTTTCTCATAGATCTAGAAAAAAGATTTTCCAATGTTTATCTTGTTGAGGAACCGTTAGCACTGAACTTGCTTATAAAAGTTCTAGGAAATCAACTTTCTTTATTTATTTTGAAACTAATAAGAATTATTAGGATTTTCTTTATCATTTGTTGATTTTTTTAATGTTATAGGTCTTTTTGGTATCATCGGTGTTGAAGGAGAGGGAGGAGGGGGGATGCTCTGCCACTCTCGAATACCATAGTTTAGTTGTTACTATTCATAAACAGATGGATGCGTCCATACTGTTTCCACATGTGTCTGTACTTATGATGTGTTACGAGATCCCTATATCAGAGCAGTAGTTAGTCTTCTAGTCAGTTTTCAGTCTCTTAGTCAGTTTTTATCTGAGTATGGGAATGCCTACCTCAGCGATGATATAATCTCATATATATATATTTTGCATTGAATGTTTTTACAGGTTCCAACCGGGCTCTCCTCAAGATGATCCTCGAAATGATAAAGCACTTCACTCTTCCTATATGATAAATGAAAAATCCTCATATATTACAGACTTCGCACTTTAGGGGGCAATCTGTTACACAAAAATATCGTCACCTTGATTATTTGCAGTCAGTATGGGTCTATCACCACCTATACCAGCTTCCTAAGCAAGTCTCAAACCTCAACTCTTCAAAACAAGCTTTAGAAATGAGAGAAAGACCCAAAAAAACAATGTAACTCTGGTTCCACACTTTCTCTCACTTTTGCCTGCGGGCCCGCACCTTTTGTTCAGGATGTCTGCGTACTTATACGCTCTGTATGTAAAGGGGAGGGTGCGTACCCCTGTGAAAGTGAAAAGGCGCAATTTTTATCTTAAAAAACTCATCTTGGGTTAATTCTAGAGTTTTCTAGAAGGATTTGTTACGTGGATTGTTCGCTCCAAGTGGTTCATGCATCCCATAAGAGGAGGAACTAATCCCTTGTTGAGAGGAACTATCCCTTTGAAGGAGGATTCTATCCCTTTGAAGGAGGACCTGGTAACTGATCACCATTGCACTATAAATTGAGGCATTGGGTCAGTGGCTTGGGAGGGTAGAAGCTGAACTTTTGAGGGGAAATGCTAGTGAAATCAAGACTTCCTATTTGAGCTTAAGAGGAGAGATCACATACCTTTTTGGATTCATTAGGGAGTGAGTGAAATTTGTCAAAGTAGAGGAGACTTCTTGTTGGACCCTGGGAGGAGCTTGTACAGCGTCAAGGCAAAGGTTGTAAGGTTCTTCTCCTTTTGGATTAATACAATCAAACTCATTTTTCTCCACAGGTATCTCATGTTATTTGTTTCATGGACTCCTTGACTTTCATGTTGAATATGTTTTATAATATTGGATATTCAGGTGCTATTTAATTGTTTGCCTTGTTTGTGCTTGTAGGTTTGCGACAAAGGAACTTACTTGGATCAAATGAGAAAAGTGATCTCCAAACTTGCGTTGGACATGAGGTAGGCCTTAAACACATTTGTTTGCCATTATTTATAAAGCGCATTTAGAGAAAGATAGTGTCTGGTTGGTTTGTTTGTCATTAGGTCTTCATTAGATTCTAGGAAGGTCTATCTTGTCCGCAAGATCGACTCATTCCGCGTGACAGCTGGCCACAATCTTGGTAAGAATTCCCTCAATAACCTTGTGGGTGTTCTCCACTTGTCCATTCACTTGTGGATGATAAGGTGAAGTAATCCTATGACATATTCTGTATTTTTCAACTAGCTTCTGAATAAAATGAGATGTGAATTGGGGCCCTCCATCTGTCACTATTTCTCTGGGTATCCCAAAGCGAACAAAAATGTCTTCAAACAAAAATTCTAAAATAGCCCGCTTTATAGCTCTCGTCAATGCCTTCGCCTTGACCCATTTTCTGACATAGTCTATGCAGACCAGGATGTAGGACTTTTGCTGGGAATAAGGGTTAATTGATCCTACAAAATCTAGGGCCCAATTCACAAATGGATCTAAATTATTTTAGGTTGTAATGGCATCTCATATGACTGGAATGGTTGACCCATTCTGGAAGTTGTGACATCCCTTCACAAATTTCTTAGCATCCTGAAATATTGTGGGCCAATAGTATCATGTTGAGAGCACTTTGTATCATGTCCTCTTATCTACAAAGCGTCTTCCACAAGGTTCCTCGTGACAAAATCTAAGGATATCAAATATTTCATCCTCCCTCACACAGCACCTGATCTGATGATTTGGTCCAGTGTGATAGAGATTTCCGTCAATCCAAGAATATCTAGCGCTTTGTTGGATAATTCTTTTCTTTTCTCTAGAGGATAGGTATTGTGGAAATCTTCCTGTAGCAAGATAATTAGCTATGTTTGCATGCTATGATGAGTGAGTTGAAATAGAAAAAAGGTATCCATCAGGAAAAGAATCTTTAATAGGCATGCATTCATCACCAACAGTTCGCCTAGAAAGAAAATTAGCGACTACATTATATTTCCCAGGTTTATCTAGGATTATTATAGCAAATTCCTCTAACAACAGTAACCACCGTGTAATCAGACTATTAGTCATTGTTTCATTCATTAAAAAGTGAATGACATAGTGGTCAATGTGTACAAACACTTGATATCCTGTGATGTAGTGTCGAAATTTGTTGATGGCATTCACTACTGCAAGGAACTCTTTTTTCGTCACCGTGTAATTGAGTTCAGTTGCAGTCAAGTTCTTGCTTATGTAATAGATAGCATACAACTTTTTTTCCTCCAACTGGCCCAATACAACTCCCATAGTAGTATTAGATGCATTTGTCGCTTTATGAAACAGAAGACTCCAGTTTGGTCCTCGCAAAACAGGAGTTGTTGATACATATTTCTTTAATTCCATAAAGGCCTACTCACACTTACCTATCCATACAAATTCCATCGCTTTCGTAAGTAAGGATAATAAAGGAGATGCAATCTTCAAAATTTTTTCTATAAACCTCCTATAGTACCCTGCATGACCCAGAAAAATACGTACCTCTTTCCTTGTCTTGGGAATTGGGATTTCAATATTACCTCTATCTTAGCAGGTTCTAATTTAATCGTGTCAACAAAAATAAGATGTTCCAGCACAATCCCTTCATTCTGTTTTGGTCACAACAACTACCCTATTAAAACCTGCCTTGATAGCAATTTTGAATTGGTCCCCTAAAAAAGTTGATCTTTCACCTCTCTGAATGATCTGTTTTATCCCAGGGATTTTAGCTCTCTGTCGTATGATTCATCCGTAATCCTCTCTAACCCTTCATCCATTTCCTTCATCGGGACTTTTCAATCCCCATAAACCTTCATGGTGCTCTACGCCCATGCACATAACCAACCCCACTCTTTACCATGGTCGTATTTGAATTCAACCCATGAAACCTTCCATCGCTTCCTTATTCCCATTATAACTCTTTACAATGGAAATACTTCACAAACGTGCATAAATCACCCTTTTTCTGCCTATCGCAATAAACTCAATGCATACTATAAGGCACCAGACCAGACGGTATTATTAACCACATTATATATATTTCGAGTCTAGAGCCCCATCACATATTGCAATCGGCGACATCCATGGCATAAACATAGAGCGCAGTCCAATATGGCGGACCTGCCGGGGCTATTAACCTCAGCACATATGTATTTCGGGTCCACCTCCCCAATCGCTTATCGCAATCAGTGGAACCCAGGAATCATATATAAAATACAATGCGATATGGCGGACCTGCCGTGTTATTAAATATATATTATATATATATATATATATATATATATATTATATATATTTTTTATATATAATATATATATTATAATATAATATTATATATATACACGTCAGGTCCGGAGCCCTATCGCGTATCGCAATCCGCGGGTTCTGGGGCTTATATATAAGGCACACCACTATATACCGGACCCGCCGATAACTGTCAATTCGGGTGCATAATTTTTCAAGTCCAGCCCTATGGCTCAGCCATGAGGTTTTCCCGTGTTTTCCCCATGTTCTTTGATAATACGCTGGGGTCGGGGTTTTTCAAAGGGAATTCTTATGCGGTGAACCCAAAGGATTATGAACCATGACATATATGTGTTTCGGGTCCGGCCAATTGCAAGTCACAATCAGTAGAGCTTTGAGCTCAACCACACAGCACGTTGTGATATGATAGTATTTTGCAGACCTTATAGGGCATGGGTTCCTGCCTATAATATTTCAAGTCAGGATTTTGGATTTGATTCAGTGTTATGCAATTATTTTCAATGTAAATCGGATTTTCGCTTGCAGGACTTAATCAATGCATGGGTTAAAAACCAGGGGGTGATTCTTTCACGCTTATTCCTTTTGATGTTATAAATGCTTCATGAAGGAAAGATTTGTGTTTTCTAAGCATTTTTATCATATTTGCATAAGTATGACTGATGTTGGTTATCTCTGCAGGCGAGGAGCAAAAGATGGGAGGCGAAATTGAAGCACTCTTGGCAACATTGATCCATCAGGGTATCAATTCCTCCAGATACACCTCAAAGCATGCCAGAGGTGGGATGATGAGCGCAACATCTTAAGTTTCTTTCAGGAAATGATAGGGAAGAATAGCCACTCCACACAAGTGCAAAGAAATAATACGCAGTCATTCTTTGTTCCATCGACATCCATTTCATTCCAACAAAGGTGACCTCGACGTGTCAGCATTTTCACTAACTATTCTCATCTATATATTTTGATCTGTGTAATGAAAAGAGGGGAGGTGAAAAGTCATTGAAGACTGAGGTTCATTTCCTGCTACATAAGTATTACCTCCTGATAGGAGAGGTGTTATTTTTGTTTGGAGAGAACAACTTTGATTTATTATGAATAAAGAAGATTGTTTGGTTCAAGAAGGAGCCTTTGGTTTCTGATTTATTTTCCTTTGCTTTTATGTGTTTTGAAACAGGGTGTTGTTGCTGGCATAAATACAAATGCATTTTGTTTTTATGCATATTGATAATGATACAACTTGTGATTAACCTTGGTTGTTTGAATGTAATTCTTCATCATAGTTAACTCATGAGCAGTCTTTGATTTGAAACTATTGTAGACATCAGTTGCAAGCTTTATTTGTATGAAAATGAATGTGTATTCCTATATGGGTAATCAGATTGCAATTCAGATTTAATGCAACCTTGTTCTTATGTGAACCAGTAATTTATTCATTTGGACTCAGAATTTATATATGATTTTTAACCTCTTTTTTGCTATGCTCCTGCAGGATAGATTAAGATAGTTACGACTAGCTTAAGTAGTTTAGATAGGATTTGATACATATAAGTCAGTTGTTTCATTTTGTTGATTTAATTGAAGTCTTCCTCCCGAAAGCCATCCTTCAACACCTTTAACAGTTTACAGGGTCCTTTAAAACCCGTTGGAACTAGCCACTCCAAATGAAAACAAATCTAAGTGGGGCCTGCAATCGGGTTAGTTCCCCTTGTTGGTATAGCAAACATTCGCCATGTCAACACATTCATCATCATGTGACACTTTACAGTACTCAAAGCAACATTATTCTGCACACATCGTTCTAATACTTTTTCTAAATTAACTAATGTTGTTTCAAAGGCATCACCGTAAGGTGTAAAGTCATCCATGGAGATTTCTAGACAGTCATTCAACAAATCCGAGAAAATTCCCAATATTGCCTTTTATAGTCCAAAAGGAAGAACCCTGTATGTGAAGTTTCCCTAAGGGTAGGTAAAGGTTGTTTTATCTTCATCTTTTAGGGCAATTTATATATGGTTGTAACCACTAAACCCGTCCAAAAATGAAAAACAATTCTTCCCGGACAAGGTATCAAGGACCTGATCTATGAATGGAAAAGGGAAATGTTCCTTTTGGGTGGCTTTGTTGAGTTCTCTATAATCTACACAGAGTCTCCACTTGTCATTCCTTTTAGGGACAATGACAGGTGGGAATACCCATTGACTATTAGAAATTGGATAAATGAAGTTCGCATTCAGGAGTTTTTGCAGTTCTTCTTTCACTACCTCCTTTAGTGCAAGGTTCATAAGTTGTTGCAGTTGTCTAAAAAGATTGCAAACATCCTTTGAATAGATGTGGTGAGTGCACAAGCTAGGATGGATCCCTTTCATGTCTGTATAATCCCATGCAAATGCCTTTTTGTAGTTCTGTAACAACTATAACAACAATTTCTTTTTCTCAGCAGTCAGGTTTGGATTGACAGTTAGATATTTACCTGGTTCTACTTCAACTGGATTGTTGTTGATGTTTGGAGTGGTCTTCATCAGTTAAAAGCTCAGGTCTTCCACAACATATTCCTCCCCAGAGTCCTCAATAGAAGTAACAAAAAGTGAATTACTAATAAAACTATTTATGATATCATCTTCTGTCTCATCCTTGAACTATTGGGCTTTCCTGAGGGTGAGAAGTGGCTGGGAGTAATCTGATTCAGGTTCAAATTCATCCCACAAGCGGTCTCCTAAATCCATACTTGGTTTTTCTAGGGGGTAGAGACTAAGGTTCTTTGTGGCCTGGCCATCTAAAATTGTCATAGACCCAGACTTGCATCCTATGAATTTTTCTGCAGTGGCTAGCCAAGGTCTCCCTAGAATCAAAGGATGCCCCCCAGGTTTGATTTGATTTGTAAAATAAGGAAGTTTGTTGGATATCTCCAAGAATCCACTATGATAAATACATATTCGAACACTCCCTCAGGTTTTACATGAGATATGTCTGCTAATTCCAACACCGTAGGCATGTGTCTTAGTCTGTGTAACCCTAAGGTGGTGAAGAGCTCCTTAGTCATTACATTAATGGTTGCCCCTAAATCAATCAATCTATTGGTAATGGGCTTGTCATTGATGTTAATAGTGACCATGGGATTTCTTGGATTGTTATATTTGGTTAAGAGAGGTTGATTAGTCATCAATTCAGACAAATTTCCCATCACATGAATAGTAGCGGGGTGCTTAGGCTTTCTCCCAGGCTTTTTAACACACACATCTCTTACTGTTTTTGCATAAATAGGTACATATTTAATAGCTTACAGCGGAGGAATCCATATGTGTAAATTTTTTAACCCCCTAAGGAAATCTTTTTTTGGTTGTGAAGTCGTCCCAACTTTGACTAATCTTTGGGGATGCTGAGGAACCTTAATTATCATAGTCGAGTCAACTGTTATAGGTGTATCAGCTTTACTCGAACTGGCTATTATAGGCACAACAATCCTTTCCGAGTTAGATGTTATAGGTGTGACAACATATTCAATATTTTTGGTATCTTCTCTGGGTGACTCACACTCTTCTTTAGTGATAATACGAGAGTATTTTGGGTTAATCACTTTCCATGAATGAAGATGAATTTTGTTACATCCGACAAGAGTGATGTATTAAGTCTATAAGGTAGTCGAGGCCTTAATGTTCTAGGTTGCCTTACTATTTGGGTTAGGGTTAGGTTGCGCAGGTAATTGAGGTCGTATAGGAGGTGTAGCAACTGGTGTTTGAAGAGGTGGCAATTGTAATTGTTGCATTGGCATTGTAGGAGGGGCTAGACCTAGAGAATTTCCTCTCCAATTCTGAGTCCAAGGATATGGTTGAGATGGAGGGTATTGGAAAGGTGGAGAGGGAGACCACTGGTTCCAAGGTGAAGGAAATTGTGTTGGAGGAGGCGTAGAATACTACCAAGGGAATTGTTGAGCATTATATATTATTCCATGGATTAAAAGAAGAGAAGTCTTGAGACATACTTGGGGGCCATGGTTTCCATGGTTTCCTGGATCCAATGAAATAGGAAGACTGAACTTCCTATCTTGATTCTTTGAGCACTACTTTCAGTCTGGGAAGCTCCAAGCAATAACATGTAGAATGCTCTAGATCACAAATGTTGCACAAGTTGATGATGTTTACTCTGCATTCCTTTAGGTAGTGCTTCTCCCTACATTTCAGGCAGAACACAGTTAAAGTTGTATAAACTTCATCATGTGCTTTCTTCACTTGTGTCGTCGTTATTTGAGCAGATAAGGTACTGAGGATATCAATTTTAAGGTTTTTGAACAGATTTTCGATCTTAGCTCTGGTCACACCTCCATGCTTCTTCCTCTTAATGACCCTATCAAGCATCTTAGGAAGAGCTTTATTATCTCATCAAATGATTCTTTAGATATGTCTCCCTTTCCTCGTAGATTCAGGGTATCAAGGCAGTCATCTCTCATTCCCCTTACGCATATGATCCTCAATATTTCTGGATCTAAATCACTATGTTTAGCTCTCTGCAAGTTATAATGGAATCCTAAGCTTTCTTCCTCCTTATGTGTCATCTTGAATATTTCTTCCCTCGGGTCCCTGGTCCAACAATAGTCGGATAGGAATGTAACTTTCACATCGCCCCATGTATGAATAGTAGCAGAGCCTAGTCCCATAAACCATCTCAGTGTTGCTCTTTTTAGAGTAGCAGGGAACAATTTCAGCTTTTGAACATCTTGAGTATAATCATAGCTCTTGCACAAGACATCAACTTCAAGCAAGAAGGTGTCAGGGTCTTCTACAATCATTCCTTGAAAAGATGGAAGAGCTAATAAAGGAATGTTTTTCATGGGAGATTTTCCCCTTATATCACCTATTGGGAACTCATAGATGGTAATGGTGTCATCGGTTTTTTTTGTTGTTGTTGTTGTTGTTATTTTTCCCCCCATTGTTGATCCTCCTGACTTTTATTGTGATGAGTTTCCTTCTTCAAACCATCTTGGTGACTGTCATGTGGTGAAGATTCGTGAGACGATGGTTCAGGATGGTCCAGGGCTAGTTGTTTCATCGCGCTGCTCAAATCTAGATATTGATAAGTAAATGATTTCTCTTTTAATTCATGCCCTTGGTGTTCCCATGGGTTTCCCTTGGCCTTCAAACCTAAGGTCCTGACCACTAGTTACCCCCAACTGTTCTTGAATTAAGTCTACGGTTTGGGAGTGGGTACACTAGTTTGAGGATGATGAGGTCCGGATACAAAGGAACCAAATGCTTCTGCCCTTACTATGGGGGTAACAACTTTTTGTGGCCCTGTTTTTCTTGTATCCCTCTGTGAGTTTGACAATTATTTCTTTTGAGATTAACTCCTGAATAAATGTTTTTCTCCCCAAATATGTGCTCTTCTTGTTCCTTTTATGACCCATTTTTCCTGTGATTTATTAGAGTCACTGTGTTTTGGTATCTCTTCTACTCCTACACCTTACACATGACCCCTATATGTGTTTATTTCACACCATAAGTGTCTCATCTTCTACAGTGGTGAGCCCGCTGTTACAAGTCAATTTGGGCACATCCATCTTGACTTCCAGATCTATATTATTAGGGTCCATCAAGCCCTAATTCAGTTGTTTTCATTCCCTAATGAGGTCAACCTACATCATGCTTGCCTCCCAAGAGTTTCCATGACACCATTCATCCAAAAATTTTCTGTAAGGAGATCACCGCAGGTAGCCTTCTATCAGGTTGCATTGCAATGCAGAAAATGCACTGACTGGGTGCGCTGCAGTGCACTTAGCCTTTGTTTCACCTATGTTGAGTGAGATTCATCGAATTTTTTGAATGAAACCAAGGATATGAGGATAGTTCTTTTACTATGTCAACCTCATTAAAAGTTGAAACAGGCCCATGAGGATAGTTCTTTTACTGTGTTAACCTCATTAAAAAATGAAACAACTCCCATGAGGATAGTTCTTTTACTGTGTCAACCTCGTTAAAAAATGAAACAGGCCCATGAGGATAGTTCTTTTATTGTGTCAACCTTGTTAAAAAATGAAACAGCTCCCATGAGGATAGTTCCTGGTCTTGTGTCAACCTCATTAAGAAATGAAACCAAGGAATATGAGCGGAGTTCCTTGTATTGTGTCAAGCTCATTTAAAAATGAAACAAGGTCCCAAGTTCCAAGTCGAGTCTTTGATTAGATCTCATAAAATCCCAGTCGAGTCTTTCACTTGATCTTGTAAAAGAACCTTCATTCCATCAACCTGATAGTCATGAGTAGTCTACTTAGGTAAATGTAATGAAGCTTGGGGGCATGCACCTAATGGTAAAAGTTAAGCTTCCCAGTAGGTTATGTGAATGGAATCACCCCATTCACCTTTGTCCCTATCTGGACAAAGCCAAAAAGGTGTTGGATAACCATCCTGCTTCACCGCAGCGACTTCCATCTGGTTACAAGAGACTTTCCCTTTCATCATGTTAGGGGGCATGTAAACCAATCAAGCATAGTTTTTCGTTTCAAGCTTGTGTAAAAATGAAATTGAATCCAAGCATAATTTTTTGTTTTCGAGCTTGTGTAAAATGAAACTGAATCCAAGCATAGTTTTTTGTTTCGAGCTTGTGTAAACATGAAACTGAATCCAAGCATAGTTCCCTATGGTTCAAACTTGTGTAAAAATGAACCCATTTCCACTTTTAACCCTCCTGATTGCCATTCTACCAGCCTCTTTCATTCGATGAGCCTTGGTTGTTTTCATCCCTTCGCCACCATCCCTTTGGCCAATCATACGCTTTCAATTGGTTGTTTTATCCTTTTTTGAGGAATAGTTGCAATGAGTGGTCTTATTAGCCAACCTCTTCACATAAATCAACATGTTTTGAGAAGTTCCAACATCATCAGAACCAGTTGCTACCCTAGACACCACTCGTTCCTCAAAGTGGAGTCCTCTTTAAGCTCTTTTTAGACTCTCTAAGCATGAAAAGATTGTCGAGCGCTTGTCTTTTCTAGCTCGTTAATGGATTAGAATCGATATCTACTCAATATAGTTTTACCCCTTCTTCAGGCTGAGTTAGATTAACTACGAAAAAGGTACTCGTTGATCAAACATGATCAATAGGTTCTCTCTTGTATTGTTTTATGCTTTTTCGGACTTGAGAGACAAATGTACGGGAAAGAACTTGTGGAGTTTCCTATTAGTCCCTTTTCAGACTCTCTAAATGTGAAAAGGACCGAGTTATCTTTGTCGTTAAACTTGTTAAAAAACATTAAATAGCAACAAACTTGTCCATCTAAAAAAGATCTAGTTTCACCTTCGCTAGACTCGTTAAAACATGAAATAACGATGGATTCACCTGAAGGGTGGCATTATACAATGATCATATGTTATCCTCCTCAAGCTTGATAAAAAATAAAGAGGTACTGGTCATAAATGACTGGGGAAAATGGGAAAAAGCCAAGAACACTTTATGGTAGCAGGTCGCTCTTGAACATGACACTTTCACCTGATCACCGTGAATATGTGGGTTGGGTCATTTAGCTTGATGGTTATCACACCATTGGTCTATCATACCATCCATCACTTTGTTTTAGGTCAATGCTACCAATTCAATTTAGTGTCGTCGATATGTTCAAGAGAAGTCATTCAGTTCAAAACTTCATCCTTTACAATACTATAAACCTTCATTTTCATGCATGCCATTCCTGAACCTTGTGTCGTCAGTCGATGTTTCATCTCCAAAATCAGTTACCTTGTTTCGTGTTGTTGATGTGGGATACATCAAGGCCCTCCTGCGATGAGTCACTTCTTTTCGACATCAACACATCATCCAAGAAGTTGACCTAGAAACACCCCCTCAGTACCTTGAGGCTTGCATACATCAATGGCAGGTTTCTCGCTTTCAGCGATAGGTTGACATCATTGGCCTTCGACTAAAAGACTTCGTATGGTGTTCAAAATCAAATCATTTATTCACGCCATGTGAAATCTACTGCAGTACCTTGAGGTTCATTACCATTATCAGTGATTCCTCTTACGTATGTTAACGGCTCACATTATTGGCTGGTAATCAGATGATCTCTCTCTATGTTCGATTTAAAATCATCTATTCACATGGTTAGACTTGCACATTGAGTGAAAGATTGGACAAGATTGAAGACCCCAGATCTAGTTTCATCCATCCGAGATGCGATATATTTTCAGGAGTACTATATCAAATGTACAATGGCCTTACATTTATGGTCATCCATTCATGGGTCGATATCTGTAGATGACTATATTTGTACATGTAATGAAAGTTTATAAGCTGAGCATGGGTATGCCTTCCCTCAACTAGTTCATGAGAAAAAATCAAATTATCATGATATTTGTATTGTAATTGATGCAGGTCTCCTTCAACTTCACAACCTTCTCTCCAAATGGTAAAGCATCTCACTCGACATGTTTATTTTCAACTTCATGCTTTAGGGGGCAACTGTTACAGGTCAATTTGGGCACATCAATCCCGACTTCCAGATCCATATTATTAGGGTCCATCAAGCACTAATTCAGTTGTTTTCATTCCCTAATGAGGTCAACCTACATCATGCTTGCCTCCCAAGAGTTTCCATGACACCTTTCATCCAAAAATTTTCCTTAAGGAGATCAGCAAGTAGCCTTCTATCAAGCTGCATCGCAATGCAGAAAATGCATTGACTAGGTGCACTGCAACACACTTAGCCTTTGTTTCACCTGCGCTGAGCGAGATTCATTGAATTTTTTGAATGAATCCATTGGATTCCTCATCCAATGGATACTTCTTGAAGTTTCCAAGTTGGTTGAGCTCGCATTTGGATGAGGAAGAGGATGAATGAACCTCAATCCATTATCCCTTCCTCCATGGAACCACTTCCCAAATTTGGCAGAACATTCATGAAGGCCATTAATGGTTTAACCTCCTCCATTCAGCTATAAATTGACCAAGCATTCAAAGTGTAGTCTAGGTTGGAATTTCTTGAGCTAAGGAAATGTTGTTTGAATGAGATTAGTAAGAGTATTGTAATGATGTGGAATTGTTGCTTCATGAGGAGAGAAAGGATCGAAACTAGAAGGAAGACAGTGAATCAAGCATGAACATTCATGGGTTGTAATCTTTCCTTTTATCAATAAAGAATTCAAAGCTTTTTCCATTCATGTTCTTATATGATGTATATCATATTCTAGATTCTATGATATGTTTAATTAACATATCTTTATTGTATGCTTTGATGGGTTTCTGTCTCGGCTTGTGTGTAGGTACTTTCCAATGAGTTAAGTACGGAAAGGAGCGGTGGAATTGGTTAAGGGAGAGAGGGAGTGAGCAAAAGCTACAAGTTGGTTTCCCTTCTTACCTCTCTTATCCGTTGATTAAAGAAAAGGTAACAAATTACTGTAGCTGTTGTTTCTAGACTAGCACCTAAGTCTAGAGGGTTAGGTGTTTGATAAAACACTAAATTTACCCAAAACACCCGCTCAAATATATTAGAGCGATGCGTAGGTTCTTACCTCTCGTCTTACCACCTAGCGCCTGTAAACCTGAAAACACGTCTAAAGAAAATCCAAAAATCTCACGCACCCTAAGTGTCCTAATGATCACAGTGGTGAGCCCACCTAGGTATGTTAGAGCGATGCTTGGGTTCTTACCTCGCGTCTTACCTCCCATCACTTGTGCACTAGAAACATTATATTAACGAAACAAACTTAGTTGACAATACTGTCAACTGCCTTCCCCGATAATGGCACCAAAATTTTGTGTCGGTTTAATAATTTTTTAATTGACTAAACCGCAACCATTTAATTGTCAACCAGGGTAGGCATGTTTATCTCAAAGGTATCTGCACTATCTGTGCCGATATATAACAACCAAGGATAGAAATATAGAACGGAAATAAATGACACTGAACCAATTACATAAATTAAACACTCACGTAGAAATAAAAAAGCATTCTACAGGAATGAAATCACACTTCATGTTTTGCCAAGAAACGGGCACGCCACACACAATATCAATGACTGAACCATCTGATCAAATATTACAACTTAATCAATCATATGTAATAACATATCATAAATCTGAAAAACATAAGTAAATCTGTTTTATGAATTACACAACGACAACAATAACTTCAAACTTACGAAAAAGAAATAATTAATCTACTTCTACAACTACTACTTCAATCCCTACTAAAGAGGAGGGCCTCTCCTCCCTAATAGGGTGCAGGGATGAAATAAGAACTAGTTAGGAATTCAACACAGAATCTATAAAAGCATAACTGACGATTTTCTTGTATTCAAATAGCTGTGAATTACATAATAAAAATGATGGTACTATCTCGTGTTTCATGTTCCCTTCCATGGAGCTGAATCCTTTTATAAAGATTACATGCCCAAAATAGGGAACAGATCAGTCATGAGAATCTTATGATTCTTTTGTTGATCGATATTAAAAGAAAATAGGAATTGTTACAACTGGTTTCTAAATACAAGGCCTATTCAAGTTACATCATTTTCTAAAATCACAACCGCCTAGATTCTTTGACCACTCAAAGATAATTCATCCTTCTCGAAAGTTGTCTCGTAGAATACTACCCACAGTATTTGACAGTTGCAGTGTACCAACATCTTGTGGTGTAACAACAACTTGAGGTGTAACAACAATGGTGTGTAATAGAAAATCCTCAAAACATATTTGTGAATTAATGACACAATTGTCCATCCTTTGGCCTTGAATTCATGGGCAACATCTGAAAGAAAAAAGAGCCAGAGAACTTCTTCTACACTTACACTGGTTAGCCATCAAAAAGATATCACTTCATTCATATTTAACAAAAATGGAAACATAATATGTCCCAACAAGAGTTGAGTTTTATAACTAGGAAAAGCGATAATTAGGACGTAAAGCTCGAGGGTTGAAAGGTAAAATGGTCAAAAATGGGGGAAAGGAGTATCTAAAGTATGCCCAAAATTTGCACCAAAGATTCATCCCATAGAAGTCATCTAGTTACCAACTATGTGCCACATATAGAAATTGTATAGTTTTTTTATAAACCACTACTTGCTAGCACCACTGTTATTCTTAACTTAGATACGAGTGATTCCAACATTGCAATAGTTAAATTCTTTGCAAAGGGGTTCAATGATCAAATGAGGGTAGCTTCTACTAACTAAAACAAAAGGCCTTGCACTAATGCTCCAACTAAAATGTATAAGCAAATATTCACATGAACCATACTCAAATAAACACAACAATAAAGAACCAAAGTCTTCAAATTATGATGTAATAAATTAACATTTTTTATTAATATTAAAAATACATAAATTACATATACAACTTCTAAGCTCTTAACTCTTTACTCCTCACATGGTTATTTGTCAATTTTTTACCCAACTTAATTCGACTTACTGTTATCTAACTTCATGACTATATTCGATAACCTTAATCTATTGCCTTTCTTTCCATCTATTTTAATGGTTATCTCTTGAAAATTTTCCTCCTCTCTTCCTCTTCATCTAAAGCTCTTTAACATTCAACATGATTATCCAAATTTACACTTGATGTTTGATCTTCCCTCAGCAAGCTTCTCTCTATTTCCATGTTGTCTTAATGTAATTCCACTCTAAGTGTCATGTTTGATTTGTGTTCTCATAGTTCCATTGTCTCATGCACTCTTCAACGTAATCACTATCAATAGCCTCCTTACAATCCTTTTATTTCCATCCACATTCTTCCATGAAAATCCATGTTTTCTTTAACTCCATTATGCATGTGGGAGGGAAACTTTAAAATAGAGGAGTAACTTAGTTATGGGTGTGGAAGCATCTAAATTAAAATGAAGCAAATGGAGAATAATATGTGCACACAAAAAATTTGTGAGAGAGAAAAGAAAATCATTGACCATATCTAATTTGTTCTATATCATACATAATATATACCTCAATTACACGAATGCGCATCTAGTTGCTAAAGGTGGTTGAACACTCACTCTTGATGAAGTGCATTATGACCCCAAGGCGACCATATACTAGATCAAACCATATACATTTAACCCAATATATTCCCATTTTGGGTCATAACAAAGTGGTTCATGTTCATCTTCTGTGTGTGCCATGCACTATTGTTATTATGCATATAATGCTTCAGCAAAGATTGCATTTCTAATATCTATGTTCTAGGTTTACAAGTACATTACCGAAACATGCATGTATATGGTACTGAGGTGTAGGAATGCAAGCCATTGAAGTGTGCAGGGAAAATCCATTGAGGTATGCATGCATATGAAAAATATAAAGTTACGTGCAGAGAGTGTTGTTTGCACCAAATGTTGTGGATATTTTGAGGATTATTTCCATAATAACCCTATCCACCAATGGATATAGTTGGCCACAAAGGGCATTGCCTTTTAACCTAAAAAAATATTAAAATACCTAAGGTTGGATTAGTTGGAGGATTATGATGTTAGGAATGTGTATTCTTTAAGAATATTCTTATAGTTGTTAAAGGTGGTTCAACATTGTCATGTTGATGGAGTTACTTGTGTTCATCCTCTTGGTGTGTTGTGTGCTATTATTGACACACATGTAACCTTTTAACATTAGACAACGTTTTAGGTTTTGAGCCTTCAAGTAGATTGTTCGAATGTCTACATAGGCTACATGAATCTACTTACACAAGCCATTGAAGCGTGCACACACAGACCATTGAACTGTTCATATGCAAGATGTAATTTGGCATGCATGGTGTTGTTTGCACCAAATGTTCTTGAGGTTTTGAAGAACTATGATTCAACATTATCAATAAATAATTATAGTAGGCCACAAAGGGAACCACCCCTTAACTTATAAAAGCAACTAAAAAAACCATGGATGGTTTAGTTGGAGGATGTTGAAGTTAGACATGAACATTCTTTGACATGTGTGAGGTTGTGCATTGAATATCAATCATTTTGTTCAAATCAATATTGCATTACCTTGTCATGCTCATGATTTTTTACTATATTTTGTTTATCATTCTTTCTTATTGCACTACCTACATTTATACTTCAATACTTCTTAGATGCCCCTTAATTAAAGATGTATATTCTATACAAACTTCTAAAATTGTTGATATTTTTCTTTCATTAAATCAAGTGAGCGAGGGAGTGTACAGAAATAATATAAAAGCATATTTGATCCGGATTGGATCATTATATTGTTTATCAGCCATCTCAATGCATTCAAAGTGGAAAAAGTGGAGGAATCAACTCACGGGGTTTTACTTACGAGACCCAGTTTGGGAAAATGGGGTCTAAAACCTTTTAGGAGCATTTTGAGGCATCAAATGACATTTTTTGGGGGTAAAAATGTGTTTCTTTAGTGTAGCACCTTTTCATGATATTCTACACACATATATCTTTCCAATGATGGAAAAAGTATGTGAATCATAGTCCATATACAAAATTTATGTGACTTATAAGTTTACATTCTTATTTTCACTGCCATTGTATGAGAGGATGCCGCATTAGCCCCCATTATTCATGGAAAAAGGGGTTATCCACGTGATTTTGATGTAAAAGACTCTATAAGAGTTTAAATTGTAACTCTGGTTAAGATTTGATGTAGTCAAACTTAACCACTAGAAGGTTATTGGGTTGTGTTATAACCAGGCCACTAGGAGGAAGAGGCATTTCATTCTTTCGAGTGCATTTGTTACATAGCTGAGAAAAAATAGCCAAGAGGGATAGGAGGTAGAGCACATAGAGAGGATTTGTGAACTATAGCATCCCAAGGGCCAAAAGCTATACTTCTTTGTACTTGTAGCCATAATTCCAGACAAAGAAAGAGAGCGAAGCGACCTCACCTTCCAACTGGGTTTTATCCTAAAAATGTTTCCCAAAGCATATCTTGTGTCTTATGTGTGTGTGAGATTTTATTTTTCCATTCTCTATTTTCTACATAATTTCTATTCACATGCGTGCAATAAATAAAGTAAAATCTACAGATCTAGAAATTTAATGAAACTATAATAGTGCAGAATCTCAAGCTTTTAATATAATATTACCATATTTGTTGTGACAAACTTTCGAATGGAATAGCCACGACAGATTACGTATCATATTGGTATTATAGTAGGTTTCTTCGGGTATTTCGTGGATATTTGCAGGGGATCTAGATCGACGGGGTTGCAAATCGTAAAACCCTAATCATGGCTGATGAATCTATAAATTACCCTCATGATCTTGCAGAGGTGAGGTTTTCGTAGTTGGAACAAAAAGTCACAAATATAAAATCACAATGTAAACCTCCTCATGGAAGTCCTGATTAATAACCTTGGGATATTTAGAGAAGATGGGGGTTCAAATGAAAAGGACAATTTAGAATGGGGATCGAAAGATTGGGAAGAAAAAAGGAACGAGTCAAAGAAAGAATCTAGAAAAGATCCCAATACGAGTGTCATGAACCAATTGCATCCCATGTTTAAAATGGAATTGAAGGTCGATATCAAGCCATACCATGGCGATATTGACACTTTGAAGCTGAATCATTGGTTGCAACAACTGGAAGTTTATTTCAGCATCCATAAAATTAAGGAAGGACAAAAGATCTCATTTGCATGACATAAATTAGAGGGCCACGCACTGACTTGGTGGGAAAGTCGCACGGAGACCCTGAAGTTGGAGGGAGAACCTCTAATGACTAAGTGGGAGGACTTCAAAACCTTCATTAGGTCATAATTTTATCCCATTGGGTACGTAGATGACCAGTGGATCTGGTGGCACTACTTCAGGCAAAAGTTGGGCCAAAGTGTGCAGGAGTACACCATGGAGTTCAAAAAGATGGTTATAATGTTGGGTATCTCTCCAAAGAACCTATATGTGGTCCCTAAGTATTTGGGGGGTATGCACCACCATCTGTGTGAGAAAGTTATGTTATTCAAACCTAAATCGGTGGACAAGGCTTATTTATAGGGGTAGCGCTTGGAGAACATAGGCCTAAAGATAATGCAATAAATTGGATCGAAGCAGAAGAACCAACAAGATGCTTCTAAGGAGGTAAGTAAGAAACAAAAATGAGGAAACGATAAAATACACCAGCCCCAATACATCAATGCAAATATCCCAACAACCACTGCAACATTGATGGCCATACAAAGGAAAAGTGTTGGAAGTTGCATCTAGAGTTGAACCCAAATAAAAAGAAGAAAGATAATAAGAAGAAGAATATCATGGCCACTAATTTAAGCAACCAAGTTGAATGATTTAGGGGATCAGTTTCATGCTTAAAATTCAAAGTGTTCGAAAGAGATCGAAACTTGTACAATAGGATAGGTCTCTATGACATGAATCCAACACAGCCTTGTTTCACTCAAAACAAATATCGTATGCTCCCAATATGGTGTTTTGGTTGAATTCTCAAACAAGTGAAAATTTGCAGAATTGATAGGGTGACTGTACATTTTGGGCCAGTGGCATGTTGTCACTTGGCCACTCCTGATTGGTCCAAAATTTTGAAATTTGATTAGCTTAGAATTTGATTTAATGTTGTGGATTTGAATTTTTATTAATATAATTGGGTTGACTATGTAATTGGGTGGACCAATGTGGGAGATCCACGTGGGCCAATTGGAGGCTACCGCGTGGCCTCCGCTGATAGGTAAAAAATTTGTTGAGGGGCCAAGCTACCCACTGGATTCGAAACCACGACTAAGAATCAAGCACCACACGCCTCAACCAATGCATCAACACATTGTTTCTTGATAACATAAGGTTTCAATTTTTATTTAAAATGAAGCACAAATACGTTTGGAAGTTAGGGTCGGGGCTAAGCCCCAACCCTGGTCCCCACACCTTTGGAACCAAGGGGCAGGACCAAGGGCTAGGGCTTAGCCCCAACCCCGTGGTCACAATCCCAGCACCATACTAAACCATCACGAAGAACTGTGGTGAGTTAAATGGGTGCCAACCCCAAGGGACCAACCATGTTGTCATATGAACCTCAATAAAAAAGTATGCGAAGAGCAGATGGGGGCCAGTTGCAAGCACTCCAACCAGGGTCTAGACCATAGTCGCATGTCCATTCACATGACTACAGGCGCAATTCTTAGCATTGAGGAGAAGGCGTTAATGACGAGGGCCAATCCCATGGCCTATGGCTCATCACATGACCAAACCCATAAGAGATAAGCCCTCAGTGCTAGTTGGGAATAGGATCGGGTTTTATGGGCACAATATGACCAAGCGTTAGGTGTGGGGGCATGGCCAATGAGGTCAGGCAGTTAGCCCCAACCCCTGGGTAAATGGCCTCCATAAGACCACGATTTTCAGAACTAGGGGGTTACTGGATAGTTTAATAGTCTAACAATTTTTCCCGTCGGGAAGGATTGTAGGCCAGGTTTGCACGTCGGTTCCAAGTTTGGGGCACTCGTGCAATATTTGGGTTGAATTGTAGGATGGTTAGCTATGGAATTGGGAAAAGCTTGTGACATGCATAACTCTCTTAATATTTGGCCAAATGAAGTGCAAAAAGAAACCAGATGGAAGTTTTTGATAGTTTTGGGTCCATTTTATATTGCATTATGAGCATTGTAAAGCTATCAAAATACAAATTTGACCACTTAAATAAAAGAGTCCTTGCATTGGAAGCTAGATCAAGAGATGTAGCCTAAGAGGGGTGAAATCCTTTATCATGTTTGTTGCTATGTGTTTCTAATATGGTATTTTGTCTCTGTTTTATATGTTAATTGTGTTTAAAAATCACTTGTTTATGTGTTTAGTAACTTGATCCATTACCCAAAGCACACATAAAATTTCACTTGCAATTTGTTCAAATCTTCAAGTTTTCAATTACTAATCATTTTGGTATTAGAGCATCAGGTTATTGTGAAGGTTTGATTTTGTTTGCAAGTGTTTTTCTCATGCTTACAAGGTTGAAGTTTAAAAGAGGAGAAGGAGAACTTGTGGAGCCAAGATCTCAAATTTTTTCAAGGAGAACAAACACACCTCAAGCTTTGATAGTCATGGCACAAGAAGAAGGTCCTGAAGGGATGTATGAAGATGAAAGAACTTTTATAAAAGAATTCTTTGAGATGTATGAAATGGTTAAGGTTCTTTATCAAGAGAGGAATTCAAGGTTGTATGGAGAGAGCTCAAAACCTCCAAAAGGAGATGGAGGAAAAGGAGACAAGCCTCCAAAATGGAATGGAGGGAATGGTGACAAACCTCCACCTTCACCTCCATCCTCATCCTCATCTTCTACTTCTTCTACCCTTTCACAAACACCTCCAAATTCTCCAAAAGAACATGGTAAAACTCCTTTGTTACAGCTTGATATTAAGTTTGCATTGCCTATGTATGATGGAGAGGTATGTTGAAGAATCTAGGGAAGTTAGAGTTAGAGTGAGTCTTCTTAGCACGATAACAATTTGTGAAGTGCTTTTACAATTTATCTTAGCTTGATCTTCTTCTTATTATTAGTGTGTGTGTTTGCTTCATCAAACTACTACCAAAATAAAGAGACAAGAACACAAGATGTTGACTTTCTCCCAGGACCAAAACCTCTCCCCCTTCGAGAGGAAAACCTGCACACAATTCTTCTTACAAAGATTGCAGTTGATGAATACCAAGACCTTGACCCTTGACCTACTAGGCCACTCCAAGACCAAGACATCAATCATGCTCTTACTGTAGAGATCATCATCATCATTATTGTTGCTTCACTGAGATCATCATCTTAGTACCACAGAGGTTCTTGTAGTTGCATCATTGCTTGTACTTTCACCTAGAAAATTGTTTCATCACCATATCAACGTGGTCTTTTATACTTGCATGTGAGCTGCTCTGAGATAGTGATCATGACCGAGACTATCAATTCTACTTCACCTTGATCTTGATTGTGTTTAGAATGTTGGAATGAGATCACTGGTAAGTATGTCAAGGCTGTAGTGACACCTAGAGAGTAGGTCGATACAAGAGTGTTACTTTAGGACCCTTCCATTCAGAAGTATGTCGAGACTGTTATGTTGCTATAGTGATGACTGTGAGACTATAAGGAAGCCAAAGGTATGGTGGACTGACTTCCGAATACATACTGTAACAACCCTTCAAAACATTGTAGGTATTCTAGATTCCTTAATACAATCATCCCTGAGACATCCAAGATCCTGTTCCCCCTGTCCTTCCTTCACCTATCCGAAATCTGAAATTTCAGAGCTTCCTACACCATACGAAATTTCAGAAGTGTACAAATATTCTTTTGTGTTTTGCAGATACCCCGGTTGGGTATTTATAGTAGTTACATCTCCATAAATGAGTTGGCATACAGTGTGAAACAGAATGTCTGTTTATTGAGCTGACATTATAGTTATATATATAATTTTGAGGCTGACATGAGGTTCTCTTCATTGTTTTGCTTGCAGGCTTCTTCTTTGAAGGATGGTGCTTATCTTGGAAGGCTACTTGACACCAGGTTGACTCATGTTCATTACATAAATGCTCAAGAAGAACTCTTCAATATAATTTTGACTCTTTGAATTTCCTAGACCTATAGAATGAGCAAGAAACTCATTCATATAATTTATAAAGATAATAATTTTTTTTCTTGACAAGTACAAAGATTAAAATTACATTGACAAATACCAAACCTAGTTATCCTTTTCTTCAACAAGGTAGATTCTAAGAAATTAGATAATGGGATTCGTCAGATTGAAGTGTATTGCAGGTGAAAAAGGATCGAAGATGATAAGACCAAGATTCCACTTGATTCTCTTATATCGGAAGGTGCAACACTAATTTGGTGTGAATCCAAAACAAAAGAGGACATGAAGAAACATGGTAAGGATTTATCCTATTGTAATGATTTTGTTGTTGCAATAAGAAGGCAGTTTTATCCATTACAATGCATGAAAAAAAACATCATGGATTGGCAAAACTTTAGGCAAGGTAAAGGTCAAAATGTGCAAAGTTATATTCAAGAATTTAGAAAAAGAGCTTTGATTTTGGGTATATATTTTTCCTCTCAAGATACTTTGCTCAAATACATTGGAGGATTACATAGTTACTTGAGACACACCATTCTCATGTACAGGCAACTCATTTAGTGCCAGGAGAGAAAAATGTTTATGAAGAAACTAGTGAGAAATCATTCAAGTCTAGAGAAAAAGGAAAAGGGAAGTTTAAAGGAAACAATAAGAAGAATGCTTCAGTCAAGAAATAAGGAGAAAATCTCACATGTAAACATTGTTCTAAAGAAGGCCATGATGAAGATCACTATTGTAAACTTCATCCTGAGATGAGACCCAAAATATTTAACAACAAGGAGAAAGAAAAGATTGTTGCAACTGCACAACAAGATCTAGGATCTAATTCTAGAGATGAAAAAGAAATCATAGCCATGGAATTGAAAGGTAAGGATTCAATTGCAAGTACTATTTCTTCTAGAAAACCCATTGAAACTCAAAATCAAAGAGAAAGAATAGAGTTGTTCCATATTAGAATCATCACAAAAAATAACAAGGTAGATACTTTGTTTGATAGTGGTTCACAAGAAAACTTCATTTCAAAAGACATTGTCAAGAAATAAATTTGGAAACCATTCCTCATCCTAAACCTTATGCTTTGGGTTGGGTATGTGACAATGCCAAGTTGCAAGTGACAAGAAAATGCATACTTATATTTTCCATCACTGCAAATTTTATTGATGAGGTAGAGCTTGATGTTGTACCACTTGATATTTGTGGGATTGTTTTGGGAAGCCCATACTTATATGACAGGAAATCCATCTTTCCTTGCCATGAGAACAAGTATCACTTGTTTAAAGATGGGATTTAGTACATTGTTAGAGAACATAGAAAGAATTTAATTTATCTCTTTTGAATGCTTGACAAATGAAGAGGTTTGTAAATGCTAGTTAGATTTTTATGTTGTTTATGATTAAACATAAAGGTTTTGATGAATATGAAGTATTTGGAGGATATGAATCAAGTTTGAAATCTGATTTCATTGAGGTTGTTAATCCATGTGATAAGATGTTTCAGGAGTCTAATATGTTGGCTCCTAAAAGAGAAAAACAACATGAAGTTCATTTGCAATAGAATGCATCATTATTGAGCATTGGTATGAACAAGATGCTAGTGTTAAAGAATGCAAATATCAAGAAGAAAAAACTATTTTACAAAGAGGACATTGGTTCTAAAATATCTTCTTGTGGGTTTCATAATTTTTTGTCTTCAAGGAGGGATAATGCATGGCAATGGCAATCACATTTGGTACACCCTCAAGCCAAGTGCAAGGCTAGACATGCTAAGCATTGTTATGACTACAGTGTTCAAGGTGAAGTGAACTTGAAATTGAATAAGTCTCCTTTGATTGAAGATCGAGGAGAGAATGTTAAGATTTTTTTAATAGAAGTTTTCTCATCTAAACATATTGAAGAACTGCAACAAGGTCCTATCTTTGATGGGAAGACAAAAACTTCAAAAGTGAAGTACCTTCATGAGGAGATCAAAGCGACAAAAACAAATAAAGCCAAATGGGTTGAAGTTAGAAGGGTGAGGGAACCGTACCCTCATCTATTTTTTAACGGAACATGAGCTTTTGGAGGTCCAAAAACTTCAAATGGGGAGGAGTGATCCAAGGGATCAGTTTAGTGCTCAAAATAAAAAGTGTTTGAAATAGCTCAAGACCTATACAATTGGATAGATCTCAGTGATCTGAATCTAATGCAACTTGTTTCACTCAAAACTGATATTGTATGATCCCGATATAGTGTTCTGATTCAATTCTCAAACAGGCAAAAATTTGCAGAATTGACAGGGTAACTGTACATTTTGGGCCAGTGGCAAGTTTCCCCTTGACCACTCCTGATTGGTACAAAAATGCAAAATTTGATTGGCTCATAATTTAATTTAATGTTGTGGATTAGAATTTTTATTAATATAATTGGGTTGACTATGTAATTGGGTGGACCAATGGGGGAGAGCCACGTGGGCCAATTGGAGGTTGCCACGTGGCCTCCGGTGATAGGTCAAAATTTTGTTGAGAGGCCAATATGCCCACTCGATGCAAACCCGTGACCAAGCATCAAGCACC
Organism: Pinus taeda; assembly: GCA_000404065.3. Classification (NCBI taxonomy): domain Eukaryota; kingdom Viridiplantae; phylum Streptophyta; class Pinopsida; order Pinales; family Pinaceae; genus Pinus; species Pinus taeda. The sequence goes on from APFE031715823.1 coordinate 163,213, forward strand.
ATAGGCCTCAACCGATGCGCCAACACATTCTTTCTTGAAAACATAAGGTTTCAACTTTTATTTAAAATAAACCACAAATACGGTTGGATGTTGGGGTCGGGGCTAAGCCCCAGCCCTGGTCCCTGCACCCTTGGAACCAAGGAGTGGTACCAAGGGCCAGGGCTTATCCCTAGCCCCATGGTCACAATCCCAACACCATACTATACCATCATGGAGATCTGTGGCAAGTTAAATGGGGGCCAGCCCCATGGTTTCATGAACCTCAACATAACTACGAGAAGAGAGCAAAGGGGGGCCAATTGCAAGTGCTTTGACAAGGGTCCAGACCACAGTCGCATGCGCATTCACATGACCACTCGCGTGGCTCTTAGCGATAAGGAGAAGGTGCTAACGACGGGGTCTAGCACCAGGGCCTATGGCCACATTACCAAGTTTATCGGAGATAAGCCCTTAGCATGCATTGGCATCAGGCCCTAGTTTTATGGGCACGATATGACCAAGTGCCAGGTGCTAGGAGCCCAACCGATAAGGGCAGGCGATTAGTCCCAGTACCTAGGCATGTGGCCCCCATACGACCACAATTTTCGGAATTGGGAAGTTAATGGACAGTTTAACTGTCTGAAAATTTCTCCCATCGGGCAGGATTGTAGGCCAGGTTTGCACGTCGATCCTGGGTTTGGGGCGCTCAACCCAAATTTGGGTCGAATTGTAGGATGATTAACTATGGAATTGGGAAAAAACTTGTAATATGCATACCTTTCTCAATTTTTTGCCAAATGAGGTGCAAAAAGAACCCAGATGGGGATTTTTGACAATTATGGATCCATTGGAGACATTTTTATTACATTATGAGCATTGTAAAGTCATGAAAATACAAAATTGAGCACTCAATGAAAGAGTCCCTGCATTGGAAGCTGGACCAGGAGATGTAGCCTAGGAGGGGTGAACTTCTTTATCATGTTTCTTGCTATGTTTTTCTGATATGGTATTTTGTCTTTGCTTTGGCTATTAATTGTGTTTAAAAATCACTTGTTTATGTGTTTAGAAACTTGATCCATTACCCAAAATGCATATAAAATTTCACTTGCAATTTGTTCAAATCTTCAATTTTTCAAGTATATACCATTAAAAGCATCTCAGACATAGATGAGAAGGTTGTTTGTATGTCAGTGCAGAAGGAGGTGAATCTGAGTAGCCTTCAGCAACAAGATGAGAAAAAATGACCAAACTCTTCCATATAAATATATTGGTCAAGAAGACAAAGATTAATGCTCTATTTGACTCAAGGCAGCAGGAAAATCTCATTCCAGCAGAGCTGGTCAAGAAGTTGGGGCTGGAAGTTCCTGATCATCCAAATCCATATCCACTAGGATGGGTAAATAAGGATGTAGAGTTGAAGGTAACAAAACAACACAAAATTAGATTTGCTATCGATGTCGATTTTATTAATGAAGCAGATATAGATGTGGCTCCCCTTGATGTATGTGGTGTTGTGTTTAGATTCCATACATGTACATGTGAGATGCAATATTCATGAGGAGACCAAACCAACACCGAATCGTCAAGGATGGAAAATCATTAATAATCGGCACACACAAAGGCAAATCGAAAATTTCACTGGTAAGTTCCAACCAAGCCGAGAAATTGATCAGTTCTAGGAAGAAGAATGTTTAGTGTTTTTAAGAGAAATTTATTCTGAAGGGGAGTCAATAAGAGGCACGACATCCCTGGAGGAATGTACTAAGAAACATAAACAACAATTGGAGGAGTTTTTACATGCATACAAAGATGTTATCCAAGAGACTAAAGGGTTACCACCTAAGAGAGAAGTGGAGCACGAGGTCCAACTATTGATAGATTCTCCATTACCAAATATTGGGTTCTACATGTAGTTTTTTTATAGAAGTAAGTGAGGTGAAGAAATAGTAGCAGCCACTGCTAGAACAAGTTGTCATTCGACTGAGTATAACACTATGTGGGTCACCCATCATCATTGTGCCAAAGAAGGATGGGACTTGGAAAATGTGTATAGATTACACGACGTTGAACAAAATCACGCTCAATAACACATACTCCATGCCCAGAATAGATGATCTATTGGATCAGTTGCAACAAGAAAAATATTTTACCAAGCTGGACTTGAAGTTTGGATATCACCAGGTTTGAGTCAAAGAAGAAGATACCTGGAAGACCGCCTTCAAAACTAGGCAAGTTTTGTATGAGTGGTTATTCATGCCATTTGGCCTATGTAATGCACCAACTTAGTCATGCCATTTGGCCTATGTAATGCACCAACTTAGTCATGCCATTTGGCCTATGTAATGCACCAACTATGTTTATGAGATTGATGAATGGTGTATTGAGCCCTTTTATAGATTCATTTGTTATTTTCTATTTGGATGATATATTGGTATATAGTTCTATTTAGGAGGAGCACATTTGACATTTGATGGAGGTACTAGAAACATTGAAGGAGCACCAGCTATCAGAAAATCTTAAGAAGTGCGAGTTTGCGCAGTAGTCCTTGGTGTATATAAGGCATGTGATCAGTGGAGGAGAATTGAAGATAAATCCTTCCAAGATGGAGGCCATCATGAAATGGTATGTGCCTACTAATGTTTATGAGATCAAGAGTTTCATTGGGGCAGCATAGTACCTAAGGAAATTCATAGCCTCATTTTCAATGGTAGCAACACCACTCCATGTCATAACAACAATTGGCAAGAGTTTCCAGTGGGGAAAAGGTTAACAGAAGGCTTTCAAGGAGCTAAAGAAGAAGATTAGTCAAGCACCGGTTCTAGCATTACCAAACTTGTTGCAACCCTTTGAAGTGAAGATAGATGTGAGTGGGTATGCTATGGGATTTGTCTTGATGCATGGAGGAATACTTGTATGCTACCATTCTGAAGTATATCATGGGGCAATTCTTAACTATGCTACCTACGACTAGGAGCTCTATGCCATGGCTAAAGTTGTGAAGAAGTGGAAGCATTAACTTATGGAAAAGGAGACAATAATCCACACATATCACTAGTCGTTATAGTACTTGCAGGCATAGAGTAAGCTAAAACAAATGAGGCATTACAAGTGGATGGGGTTTTTACTACAACTTAATTTGGTGATCAAGTATAAGAAGGACATCATAAACAAGTCGACCAACATGTTTTCAAGGCCACCCACATCAAAGATCACAGCGTTGGGGACTCTTATGCACATGGAACCATCCACCCATGATGCATATAGAGAGGCATATTTAGAGGATGAGGACTTCAAGGAGGTGTATGAGCAGTGGTAGAGGTTCACACCTCCAAGGTTACAGGGCACTTTGATGTAAGGAAGATCGTGGCTAACTTATAGAGGTATATGTATTGGCCCAAGATGCAAGAGAAGGTAGCTAGGTTCATAAGAGGATGCATGCTTTGTTGTACCAACAAGCCTAGCAATAGGAAACAAGGTCTATATCATCCATTACATGTACCTACTCATCCTTGGGAAAGCATTTCCATGAACTTTGTTTGATGTTTACCAACAATCAAGAAGGGACATGACTACTTATTCATGGTAGTTGACAGGTTCAACAAGATTTATGTTCTAATTCCCTATAAAAAGACTATCAATGGGAAATAAGCAACAAAATTGTTAATTGGATAGGTCTGGGTGCACTTTGGGATACCAAGGAGCATGATTTCAGATAGGGATACAAGATTTCTGAATGCATTATGGACTACATTGTGGGAGAAGATGGACACAAGTTTGAAGAGATGTACAACATTCCATCCACAAATAGATGGGTAGAAAAAAGTAGTCAACAGGAATTTAGTGCAACTTCTAAGGGGATATAACCAGAAGCATCCAAAGACCTGGGATGAAAATCCAGTATATATACAACATTATTACAATAGATCAGTCCACACTTCTACATGAGAGTCCCCATTTCAAACTTGTTTTGAATATTTTCCACCTTCATGTTTGGATATTACATATGGGTAGCAAGGAGGAGTGATGGAAGATCTTACAAGACATATTTTAATGGCTGAAAAAATTATAAAGAAGATCAAGTAGATCCATCTACAGGTACAATAAACAATACATAAGTCGCAGTAGAAGTATAAGGTCATACATGATGAACACAGAACAGAGGAATCGTTTAAGGTGGGAGGCAGAGTATGGCTACAACTAAATAAGGAGAGGTTGCAGGGACCTGGTAAGAAAATCAAGACTTTGAGGTATGGTCCCTTTGAGATACTAGAAAAAGTGGGTGATAATTCCTATCGACTTAGTTTACCACCATATATGTACATTTACTGAGTTGTGAATGTAGAGAATTTAAAACTCTATGAGCCTTTCGCGCTAGATCAACAAGAGGAACATGTCCTACCTTTTGTGGAGGATTTGGAACCAGATGCTTAGGCAGAGTTGACAAAAAATATAATTTTTCAGAAGAGGTCCAGAACTACAAGACAAGGGCAACATGACCTTTGGCAAATTGGATTGAAGGGACAACTTATAGGCAAAGCTAAATGGAACATCAGAGAGAAGGTGGAGGAAAAATTTCCTTGCCCCATTCAGTAGAAGCTTTGGGGACCAAAATCCTCCCAAAATTAGGAGGTGTGATCCCTGTTGGATCATTATATTGTTTGGGATCCATCTCGATGCATTCATAGTAGAAAAAGTGGATGAATCAGCTCACCGGACCGTTTTTACTAGCGAGACCCAGTTTAGCAAAATGGGGTATGAAACATTACGGGAGCATTTCGAGGCATCAAATGACATTTTTTTGGGGTAAAACTTTGTTTTTTTAGTTCTATACATTTTAATGCTATTATGCACACATACATCTTTCCAATGGTGCAAGAAGCATGTCAGCCAAAGTCCATATGCAAAATTTATGCCACTTAAAGTTGACCTTCCTAGTTTCACCACCATGGTTTGAGAGGATGTCATGTCAGCGCCCATTATTCATGGAAAAAGGGGCTAGCCACATGATTGTGATCTAAAAGACTCTAGAAGAGTCTATATTGTAATTCTGGTTAAGAGTTGATGCAGTCAAACTTAACCACTAGTAGACTATCAGGCTGTGTTATAACCAAGTCACTAGGAGGAAGAGACATTTCATTCTTTTGAATGCATTTGTTCTATAATTTAGCAAAAATAGCCAAGAGGGACAGGAGGTACAAAACACGAAGAGGAGTTTTGCACTATATCATCCCATGGGCCTCAAGCCATCCTTCTTTATACCTATAGCCATATTTCCAGATAGAGAAAGAGAGCATAGTGACCTCACCTTTCTGTTGGGTTTTCTCTTGAAAGGGTTTCCTAGAGCATATCTTGTGTCTTATGTGTGTGTGAGCTTTTATTTTGCCGTTCTGTATTTTTTGCATCATTTCCATTCACATGCATGCACTAGCTACAGCTAAATATATAGATCTAGAAATTTAATGAAACTATAATAATGTAAAATTTCAAACTTCTAATATAATATTATCATATTTGTTGTGACGAACTGTCCTTTGGAATATCCATGACAATTTACAGATCAATAGCATCTTCAAACACTTGTAACAAATTCCTCCCTCTTGTCTTGATAACATTTAAATACCGTGAAAAGTGACCTTACCTCTCAAAGTTCTCAAATAGTGAAACGAACCGAAAGTTTCTAAATAGTTGTGAAGTTCTTTGATTTACATAAGGTGAAATTATCACAAACATTAAAAAATCTATCCACACAAGAAAGTTAGCTCCATCATACACAGTGGGAGTTCCATTTAAATACTATGCAAAGTGACATTACCTCTCAGAGTTCTCAAATAGTCATGAAACAAAGTGAAAGTTCCTAAATAGTTGTGAAGTTATTTGATTTATAGAAGACGAAATTATCACCAAGATTAAAAAGCCCATCCACACATGTAAGAAATGTTTATCCAAAGAGAGTGAGTTCCACCATGCATAGTAAGAGTTCATATTTAACACCGCTAGGAAGAATACTATCCGCTTGGCTATGTAGCATTGAATGTAGTGATGGGTGGCGTATAAATCATCAAATCCATTGTCTATTCAAATTTGATTGCCTACAAACCACTTATCTCAACATTCAATGATGTGTAGTTGAGTGAATAGTGTTTACCCACCACTAAGCATAATGCTTAAATGTCCCCCCACAACTTAAACTTTGGCCAAAAGATGTGAAATCCATTCTTCATTCTCTTGTCTTAAACTTTGGCCAATAAATCTAAAATTAAGTACTATCAAATTTCTATAATGTTAAATTAATAATTTTCATTAACTTAGGATAAATAACACGTATTTTTTTAAATAATGGGAAAAACCGATCATAATTTAGTTGTCAAACCAGTAGTGGGACAACCATCACTAGCTGCTAACAACAAATGCAGGTCAAATGCAGGTTGACTCATCATTGTTATTCAACCAAGCCACCTATAATTATCAGTTGGTGATCCTTAAAAGACTAGGCTTTTACTCCTGCCAGGGTCATTTTCTGGTTTCCTTATGTACAAAGAAGATAACCTCTTAGCGAAACGGTTAGGGGCTCACAGCCGCCTTCTTGGAATTTTCCTCTGCCTTTCAACGTATTGACGCCCGACGCCTTTCTTTTGCATATAAGGCGGCCTCTGAGTGGACTCGAGCATTACAGAATCACAGCAATCACCGAGAACGCTTGTAATGTCCAGCTCGCATCCGGCCATGGATTCTTATGATAACTTTAACAGGAACGATAACTATTACAGGGATAATGCAGCGGATAATGCATCTAATTACTCGACGGCGATGGCCATTGGCAGCAAAATCATGATTGTTGCCATTCTACTTCTGTTCGCAGTCGTTTTCTTCGCTTTCGTTTTCTTGATCTACGCGCGCTACTTCTTGTGGCGCAGGGGTTCTTCCCGACGCCGCCATCTTGAATTTGTTGAACAGCGGGATCCCTTGAGGCTCCACAGAGTCGGCCTCAGCAAGTTGGCTATAGAAGCGATTCCCGTGTTCGTTTATCAGTCAGAGAGTCACAAAGAGGGGCTTGAATGTGCCGTCTGTTTGTGCGAATTTGAGGAGAATGAGAAGGCGAGACAGCTCCCCAAATGCCACCACAGTTTCCACATCGATTGCATAGACATGTGGCTGCAATCGCACTCGACTTGTCCACTGTGTCGATCCAGTGCCCTGCCCGACACGGCCGCCGATTCTGTCGTGGTTCTAGTAAGTAACGAGGAGGCAGCATCGGGGCGCGCCTCTGAAACAAATCATCAGGTGTCTCTGCCTACCGTTTCAGAGGGCAACGAATCGGTTTCCATGGAACCCGACCTGTCACGCCCCCAATCTTTTTTTTCTTAATCGGGCGGGTGCGACACCACCGTGCACGTTCTTTTTCCCAAGATTCGCACACATGGACTACGCCTTCCTTATAACCACACTTAGTTTATTCCGTTAACCAAGTAAAACTTATTCTTTACACTTAATTGCATTTATCAACCGAAATGTAATTAAACCGAAAACATACATTTACACATAAATGTAAAGGGAGGGGCAGCTCTCGGTAAAGTCTACCCACATATATATTATCAGATTTTCTTCAATAATACAATACAATGCAAGTGTGCCTGGCGTAAACCCGAGGCCACACTTAATAATAGTTACACGTAGGCGTAGAACAGCCTTACAATCATATGCTAGTTTCCCACGGTAGGAGGGCGCTCAATCGATGCGCAAGACCTCCGTCACAAACCCGGCATAAATCTATTCAACGACCTCCTCGTACTCGGCCCCTTGCCAAACCTCAACCAACCAAACTGCGCCTCTTTCTTCCGATCCTTATGCGCATAAGGTATGCACATTAATCCCAAAGAACTGCACACTTTTGATTCTATGCGAAGTCCTTATCGAAGACCGATTGCTTGATGATCGAATGAGCTCAAAGCTCGTCATACTTATACCCAAGCTTCGTGGATTTTGGGAGGGGCGTCCAGCCTTAAGGCTGACCCCCGTATCCATTATTCAACGCCCCAAGCACTCTTTGCCATGCGTCGGTCTTGTTTACTTTGACAATGCGTATAAGCCGCGAGCCCAACACTTAGCTCACGCAGTGTTGTCCGCTCGTTACATTGCCACACTTCCCTGTCGCATCCTTGCTCGCTCGCTCGTCGCTCATTCCGCTGTCTTCATCGCTTGGTCCGCCATCTCATGCCTGTCGTTTGCTGTCAACGATAATTCATACCCGGAGGGCGCCCGCCCGTGCACGCCCGCACGGCGGTCTGCCACCGCATTGTCATGTGTCGTTGGGCAGGTGGGCGTCCGTGCATGACCCACCTCCATCGCACTTCATACTACTTTGCCATAGGGCGTCCGCCCGTGTACTCCGCACGACGGTCTTCCGCAACCTGTGATGCATATGCCTTGTGTCGCCGGGTGGGTGGGTGCCCTGCGCACGACCCACCGCCTACACACTACAATTCGCTTCGCCCGTCTATGTACTCCTGCACGACGGTCTTCAACTCCACCGTAAAGTATAGCTCGGGTCGATGGGCGGGTGGGCGCCCTACGCACGACCCACAACCCGCACATGACGCGCACACTGTTCCGGCATTAGGCGAGCGGGCATGTCCTGAACGACCCGCGGCCGTTTCCAACCTGTGCGCCAACTCTAACCCGTTCGCCACACCAACCTGTTTGTCACCCGAACTCAAACTCAGCCTTCGCCCGGCCTCTACCCGTCTCAGCGGGTATACCTGCTGCGTCAACCGCGTTTGTCCACTGCACAAACCCGCACTGTTGTGTCGTTGGGTGGGCGCCCTGTGCCCGACCCACGACCTGCACATGTGTTGTTCCGGTGTTTGGTCGGGCGGGTATGCTTTGCACGACCCGCGCCCGCTGTCCTTCCATTCACCATCGCTGCAACCGGAGGTCGCCCGCCCGTGCACATCCGCACGGCGGTCCACCACTCCACCGTAATGTCATAACGTGTAGCTTTTGCTGTTGGGCGGGTGGGTGCCTTGCGCACGACCCACGACTCGTGCCCACAACTGCTATCAATGTGCGTGTTGTTCCGACGTTTGGGCGGGCGAGTGTGCCCTGAACGACCCGCACCCGTCTTCAACCCGTAACCAACGTCATCCTTTATGCTGTCCGAACTCTAACTCGTCCTCCGCCCGGTCCTTGCCCGACTCGGCGAGCTTGCCTACTGCGGTTACCGTGTTTAGTTCGTCGGGTGAGAATGCTGCCCGTTGTGCACGAGGCGCCCGCCCGTCATGTGGGGCGCCCGTCCACTGTCGTGCATGCCTGCCCGGTTCACCAGGGCGTTACATTCACCCCCACTTGAAAACGTTGTCGTCCCGACAACACACCATCCCGGCAGCTCTCTACCACGACTGTCATCACCCATAATGTAGACTCCCCCACATAAGGTAATGTCTCCATCAGGTCATCAGCTCCATGTGCAAACTGTTCATGTGTATCATCAAGTGCTACACATCCCGGTCATGTGTCAACACTTCCTCCTACGATCCCATGCTCAGGTCCATGGGAACCCTATCTTTCTGCCACATGTCTAGATCATCAACCTGCTCAACCATGTTGAGGGCTCACTGCTTTGAGCAGCCAACAATGAGCCCCATCTTCTATGTCCTCTAAGAAGATAGGAAGGCCAGGAAGTTCCTTCCCTGGCTCTCATCCACCCATGTGTCAGACTGATGTTGTGTTCTCAAATATCTATGCACTGCTTTGACCTCTCCATCGGTACACCCAAGCTCTCCTAGCTTGTCCCTTGTCAATTGAAAGTCGTATATGCCCATAGCATATCTGCAAAAGTCTACTATTCCTATCGGGTCTCTCCCTTCATAACCTTTATCAACCATTGCTTCTGAAGTGGTACTCGGCCCTGCTTCGTCTACAATTTCTTTATGAAGATTATTGGTAGAAGACACTCCCAACAAGTGTCTCCATGTTCGTGAGACCCTTCTCTCACTCCTTTCATTCTTCTTCCCTGCCCTTGTAACGAAATCAACGAGCTTCCGCTCCTTTGTTATTTGGACCACACTCCCAAGCCCTCTTTGTTCCACATCCTCATATTTCACATTTGGGTCCTTGGTGTACAAAGTTATAGAGGTCATCCTTGGTCTATATCCCAAGCAACTTCTTCTGTTCATTGGTACCATCAGGTTCTTTCCCTCGGCTGTGATCAAGAGGAGGTCTCGGGTCATCATTGGTATGGCTTGCGCAAGTCTCATAAAGTCCAACCCCAACACCATAGAATGATCATCCATATCCACCACTCTTAATTCCAACTTCCCAAACCATGACCCTACCCTTATCTGAGTGTTTTTCGATATACCACTGACAGCTCTAATGGAAGAGTTAACTGCTTTGTAAGCGCTACATTCCCTTTCCATTTTGGCCTTCTTTCCAAAAGATCTTGTTGCCTTCCTACTTACGAAGCTATGAGTAGCCCCCGTATCAACCAAGGCTGCAAGTCTTTTACCTTTCATAGTTACCTGCACAAAGCTCAACTTCAAGGAACCATCTTCCTTCATGGGCTTTGTCTTGCGTCTTATCTCAGCAACCTGCTTCAAGAATTCGACTTCAGAGGCGTCAATAGGCTCATGTCCCTTCTCGACATTCCTCTTGAGATATCTCACTTCTTTGTCCGGTTCTTCTGGGGAACTCGGCCCTGGTCTGGCTTGATTGGCTTCAAGTTTTCCTTCTGCCGCGTTCTGCTCAAACGTACCAGCCAAGTGTTCACTGACCAAGTCCATGGAACTAAACTTCCGGATGTCCCCTGGATGTTCACGGTAGTGAGTTTCCAACCTGTCAATGTAGTCGAACTCTTCTTGTTCAATCACAACCACCCTTTTACCAAGAAGTCTCTTTTTTATTTCTTCCTCAATTTGCTTGACCTCGGCCTCCACTCTAGCACTTTCTTTCCTCAACCGGGCTCTTTCATCAAAGAGCTCCTGAAGACCAAGTCTATTTTGCTGGATCTCCTCGTCAAACTCATTGAGTTCAATACTTGTCGTGCTTTCGCATTGGCTTCTGAGTTCTTCAAGTTCTTTCCTTAGTTCCGAACAGCTTTCCCGAATCTTCATATTCTCAGCTTGCATCGCAACCCAACTAGAACTCCATCGACCCATGTGTTCCAATACTTCATGCCGGAGGGCCTTGACTGCACTATGGTCCCCTTCGTCCACCATTACTGCTTTGTCGACGTTCCCCATATCTCTGTGGTTATCTGCTTTAGAACAAGCAGATTCACCTTCAATTTCAACCAGGATAGCCTTATCCAAGTTTCTACCAGCTCTCGACCGAGCTTTCTTCAACACCCAAACTTTGTCCAAGTCTTCACGAGCAACCCTGCTGTGATACCACCTGTCACGCCCCCAATCTTTTTTTCTTAATCGGGCAGGTGCGGCACCACCGTGCACGTTCTTTTTCCCAAGATTCGCACACATGGACTACGCCTTCCTTATAACCACACTTAGTTTATTCCGTTAACCAAGTAAAACTTATTCTTTACACTTAATTGCATTTATCAACCAAAATGTAATTAAACCGAAAACATACATTTACACATAAATGTAAAGGGAGGGGCAACTCCCGGTAAAGTCTACCCACATATATATTATCAGATTTTCTTCAATAATACAATACAATGCAAGTGTGCCTGGTGTAAACCCGAGGCCACACTTAATAATAGTTACACGTAGGCGTAGAACAGCCTTACAATCATATGCTAGTTTCCCACGGTAGGAGGGCGCTCAACCGATGCGCAAGACCTCCGTCACAAACCCGGCATAAATCTGTTCAACGACCTCCTCGTACTCGGCCCCTTGCCAAACCTCAACCAACCAAACTGCGCCTCTTTCTTCCGATCCTTATGCGCATAAGGTATGCGCATTAATCCCAAAGAACTGCGCACTTTTGATTCTATGCGAAGTCCTTATCGAAGACCGATTGCTTGATGATCGAATGAGGTCAAAGCTCGTCGTACTTATACCCAAGCTTCGTGGGTTTTGGGAGGGGCGTCCAACCTTAAGGCCAACTCCCGTATCCATTATTCAACGCCCCAAGCGCTCTTTGCCATGCGTCGGTCTTGTTTACTTTGACAATGCGTATAAGTCGCGAGCCCAACACTTAGCTCGCGCAGTGTTGTCCGCTCGTTACATTGCCACACTTCCCCGTCGCATCCTTTCTCGCTCGCTCGTCGCTCGTTCCGCTGTCTTCATCTCTTGGTCCGCCATCTCATGCCCATCGTTCGCTGTCAACGATAATTCATACCCGGAGGGCGCCCGCCCATGCGCGCCCACATGGCGGTCTGCCACCGCATTGTCATGTGTCGTTGGGCAGGTGGGCGTCCGTGCACGACCCACCGCCATCGCACTTCATACTACTTTGCCATAGGGCATCCGCCCGTGTACTCCGCACGACGGTCTTCCGCAACCTGTGATGCATATGCCTTGTGTCGCCGGGCGGGTGGGTGCCCTGCGCACGACCCACCGCCTACACACTGCAATTCGCTTCGCCCGTCTGTGTACTCCTGCACGAGGGTCTTCAACCCCACCGTAAAGTATAGCTCGGGTCGATGGGCGGGTGGGCACCCTGCGCGCGACCCACAACCCACACATAACGCGCACACTGTTCCGGCATTGGGCGGGCGGGCATGTCCTGAACGACCCGCGCCCGTTTCCAACCTATGCGCCAACTCTAACCCGTTCGCCACACCAACCTGTTTGTCACCCGAACTCGAACTCAGCCTTTGCCCGGCCTCTACCCGTCTCGACGGGTATACTTGCTGCGTCGACCGCGTTTGTCCGCTGCGCAAACCCGAACTGTTGTGTCGTTGGGTGGGCGCCCTGCGCCCGACCCACGACCTGCACATGTGTTGTTCCGGTGTTTGGGCGGGCGGGTATGCTCTGCACGACCCGCACCTGCTGTCCTTCCGTTCACCATCGCTGCAACCGGAGGTCGCCCGCTCGTGCACATCCGCACAGCGGTCCATCACTCCACCGTAATGTCATAACGTGTAGCTTTCGCTGTTGGGCGGGTGGGTGCCTTGCGCACGACCCACGACCCGTGCCCACAACTGCTATCAATGTGCATGTTGTTCTGGCGTTTGGGCGGGCGGGTGTGCCCTGCACGACCCGCGCCCATCTCCAACCCGTAACCAACATCATCCTTTATGCTATCCGAACTCTAACTCATCCTCCACCCGGTCCTTGCCCGACTCGGCGAGCTTGCCTACTGCGGTTACCGTGTTTAGTTCGTCAGGTGAGAATGCCGCCCGTTGTGCACGAGGCGCCCGCCCGTCATGTGGGGCGCCCGTCTACCGTCGTGCACGCCTGCCCGGTTTGCCAGGGCGTTACACGACCTCTGCCCTTCGTGCAGACATGAAGAGGTTCTGCAGTCTCCAACTTATTCCACCCACATGCTTTTCTGGGCAACCCAAAACGGGGTTTCTTCCATGTCGAACTCCGTGGTCTTCGACCAAGGGGCGGCATCGACTTCTCGTAAACCCTCGACAAAATCATCATTGATAATACCCCGAAGAATGGGTAGTTTTTCTTCTCCCAGGCTACTCTGCAGCGATGACCAACAGATGTTTTCGCCAACTGGGCAATCGCTGAAATCCCCCAGCATTCGGCTCCGTTCATTCAAAAGGCTCTTAAGCAAAGGCAAAAAGGTCATTCCACCGAGTCCAGATGATGGCAGAAATATTCATATTGAGCAAGCGGATTCATCCGAGAGCCAAGGATAGTTGAAAGCTAGGGTTTATTGGTTTCTACTTCAATGAGCGTTAGCATCGGAAGAATTGTATAAACATATTAGCGAGAGAGGTGATGCAAAACTTTGCCCGGCCATTGGCCAAGGATTGATTTTACAGCTGATACGGATGGTGGAATACAGTGGCTGTATTCTCCATGAAACGAGGGGTATTGCTTATCTCTGTGTCTAGTTGCGTCACAAGGTGATTCTGTGAAAGCCAAATAGACCTCTATGTTTTATCCTAACTTGGGTTGCCTCTTTACAGCTGATATAGTGGCTGTATTCTCCATGAAACGAGGGGTATTGCTTATCTCTGTGTCTAGTTGCGTCACAAGGTGATTCTGTGAAAGCCAAATAGACCTCTATGTTTTATCCTAGAATCACTGGGAATGAGAACCAACAACAACCAGGGCCGTGGAAGAGTCTCGAGGCTTTCAAAGGCCCTGTCGTTTCCGAAGAATCAATGGGAATGAGAACCCAACAACACCCAGGGCCGTGGAAGAGTATTGAGACTTCCCACTTTGATGGCCAAATACCTTGTAGATACGGTGTACATCACTTGGTTTCTCTTCATTCGACTGCTACTTGCGTGTTTCGTATTTATTATTTTGCGCACCGTTTTTGTAAGCATTACATAGCATTGAACAAAGCTCTAAAACATACTCACGATATGCAAAGTCTTAGTCCGGAAAACATACATACTCACGATATGCAAAGTCTTAGTCCGGAAAACATAATATATCAGGTTTATAACAAAGGGTTATGAGAAGTACATCAGATCGTGGGAGCAATAGATGTATAGTTTGGGGTTGGTAAATTTTCCAACATGTCATTATTTATTACTTTGTATTTTCTACAATATTTTTCATGTTATTACAGGTTGTGCCTATTTTTCATGTTATTACAGGTTGTGCCCACTATATTAGGAAGGGCAAAGTTCTAGCACTATATTTCAAATATATTTATTCAACAAATGATTTTTTTTGATGTGATTTTGCTGAAATTATTCTCTAAATAAGATTATGGATCACTGAAGTCTAAATTTCTTAATATTTATTCACCTTATTTTATTATAGTTTTTGTGTTTTATATTGGGAAAACAAAGTTTTATTTGCACACTTTTTATTTTTAAATAATTTTTACAAGTCATAATAGTGTTTTAAACAATTTATGTGATTAGCATCAATATACAATCAACTACAACTGCCATAGAATCATTTGTCTTACAACATTATCTTTCGAAAAAGAATTAATGATTAATGCTTGTCATCTCCCTTTTCATCTATTAAAGGTTCCAAAAATAGTAGAGAGATTGGAGAGAGATCACATTGCACACAATCCATTTGTCAAAATGCCAACTTTTATTTCTTTGTCTTAAGTTTTACTTAATTCAACTTTTTTTCTTATTTTAACTTTTGTTTATTTTATTCTTTTTTACTTTTGTTAACTTGCTTATTTTTACTATCCTTATAATTTATTTTTATTAATTTTTATCTAAAACTTCTATTATTATTATTATTATTATTATTTTTATTTTCTTTATTATTTGTACTTTTATTTATTTATATATTATTTATTTATTTTTCTTTATTATTATTATTACAAAGCTCAAGTTCATTTATCTCCACAAGATGAGATTATCACCAAGATTAAAAAAATCCATTCACATGATGAGATTATCACTAAGATTAGAATCACCAAAATTAAAAAATCCATCCATATGATAAAGTGAGTTTCATTATAGACAGTAAGAGTTCCATTTAAATATTATGCAAAGTGACATTACCCTCAAAGCTACATATTATCAAATCAGTTGTCTATTCAAATTTGATGGCCTACAAACCACATGTCTCAACTTTCAATGATGTGTAGCTAAGTGAATAGTGTTTAACCACCACTAAGCACAATGCTTAAATGTTCCCCAAAACTTAAAAGTTTCTCCAAAAAATGTGAAATCTATTGTCTATTCTCTGGTCTTTACAATTCTTTTTTGCTAATAAGTCCACTGATGCATTTAAAAAAAAAAAAATCTAAAATTATTTATTATAAAAAAGCTCTTAATTTTTTTTTTTAAATAGTGAAAAAATCTATCATAAATTAGTTGCAAATCAATAGTGGAGAGGGCCATCAAAACCACCCTGGTGGGTACAAAATGGTCAGGCTTTGCTTTCATTCCTGTTAGATAATTCTGGACTTTGGGTCATTAACTTATTTCTTTATTTCCAATAAAAACTACCAATTTTAAAACATATTCTGGACCTTATTTTACTTATTCAAGTAAACTTTATAACATACAGTGATAGGGTTTTGATACCACCATGGATCCAATGCCCAACGCATAGTTTCACACTGTATATAATTTAATGCTTAGTGTCTTCCACATATTCAATGTTGGACGTCTCGTCCAGAGCTTCACTGACTTGATGTCGCCGACTACTAGCTCGTTCAGACCTTAATTTGAGCCTCCTAAGACTTAGCCCAACTAACATCGACTGACTTCATTTTAATGGCGAGATTCAGAATAAGTCGCAGAATTTGTAAAAACATGTCATTCACAAGCAGATGTATGCCCTCTGGATAGTTCATAGACAAGATTCGTGTTCAATATGAGATCCTTCATATTTTTTTTTCTTGTTCTTTCTTTTGGTAAGGTCTGCAATTGCTTATGCTTTCTTAGCTTGCCATTGAACCTATTCTTTTGCATGGCAGGGTAGATGGTGCTCTGAAGTTGACATGGTTTTCTACATTAACCAATTAGAGTTTTGAAACCTTAGTCACTCTAGAATGTTTATGGCTCCAATTCTGACAGGTGGTATTTCTTTTTCCATGACAAAGCGAGGTTTAAAATAAAACTCTTAACTTTCTTTCTGGTTCTTCTTATTCTCTACTAAATGTAAGGTCAACTCATTTCTTTCTTGTGTATACCTGTGGAGGTCCGTTCACAGGGATGGTCACATTTTCCCTACCCTTTTTCAGGTATAGACGATCTCCAATTTAGGTCCCATGGCTCTAAATTTTCCTTACTTGTTCTTAGAATTTTGGTTCTAACTGTGTCTTTTTTTTAACTTGGTGCTAACATACAAAATCAACGAATGGAGTTGGAAATATGTGAAAGGTCATTTGCATCATATCTTTGAGATTGTGGGAACAGGAATAGCAGAAGGTCTGGAGGATAAGTATCAGAATTAGCAAAGGCAGAAGAATCAGGAGCTCTACAGGTAAAGGAAAATGTTGGCAGTGTTTGACAAATTGGTGGTGGATGCTCCTCAGAAGCTTGTTAGCCCTCCTGCAGGCGTAGACGGGACCTCAGATTTGAGAAAAAATGAGAAACAAATGGTAGACATTTTCGTTTCCACTTAGCCACAAACCACGTCATTCAAATTAGGTCCCCATGGATTCATGGCAAACACTTATCACAAAGAAGCTTTGCTCATGCCTAGGTATGGTATCTTATTTCTATACTCTGCTTTCTAAGGGGATCGTATGCATGTTCTCTATGGGATTTGAACCGATCAAAGTGATCTCGGTGGTTCATTGGTTAGACTGGTGTATGCTAGACTACTGCTTGTACTTTTGGCCTTAGGTCCTTCGAAGTTGTAGACGATGTGTTTTGTGGGTTAGTGGGCACCATTCAGAATTTTCCATTACTGAGACAAGATTATGGGCTTACCAAGAATGCAAATGAGGTGATGGTCACGATAAAGCATTCAAAGCTTTGCATGACAGAGGGTCGTTTCCTGCTGATCAAGTACTGAATCACTTTAAAAGCTCTTTTGCATTTGTTCTATTCGATAGCAGTTCCAAGACTCTATTGGTTGCCAGGGTAGTTAAGGCTTATCAACTTACATGTAATGTGGTTGTTGTTAATCTGGATCTGTTTTCCTCTAATTTGGATCTATTGTGATGAATTCTAGGAAAAAAATTCAATAACATTGTGAAGGGGACAAAATTTTGCAATATTTAGGAAACCTAGCATGCACTCAGAGGAGATTGTCTGATTTTCAAGTACTTTAATAAACATGAGAATGAGTCAAGTCCCTTGGGTATGAATTGGGCTACCTTTTCTTTAGCCCACAAAGAAGCATGAGTCTCATGGGCTTTTACTATTCAACCACCCCTCTAAGGGAATGTGATTTGGAGAGTGCCCCTAGTCCTTGGACTACTATGAGCAAAGTTGTATGCTAACAAACCATAATCACAATAATAAGCAACCATTGTGTACCTTTCTATCCATTGTGAAAACATGGGTGGATGCGATTTGGAGAGTGCCCCTAGTCCTTGGACTACTATGAGCGAAGTTGTATGCTAACAAACCATGATCACAATAATAAGAAACCACTGTGTACCTCTCTATCCATTGTGAGAACATGGGTGCTTACACAATAAGTGCAAAATTATGTTTAAACCTAAGCTTTTCCCTCTCGAAATTCAATTACCCCTCTAGGGGATATCATTTGGAGTGTGCCCTTGGTCTCCTGGAGCACTGTGAGTTCAATTATGAGTTGTCAAACCACTATCACAACCATGAAAATTTTATAAGTATCCAACCCAGACTTCCCAATCCACTATGAGAACATGGGTGTTTTCACAATAAACACAAAATTATGTTTAAGCCCTAAGCAACACCCAATCAAAAAAAAATATTACTCCATTGAGTTAAGCGGGGATAAATACTTGTGTTTTCTTTTTGAAAAAAACTCATTCATATTTGATGAAACTCATTGTGCTTGCAAAGTTGGCTTGGTCATAATTCAAGTATTCATTAGATTATAATTTACATATCCAGAGGCAAAGTGTTTGATTATATTTGTGTAATTCAATATGTTTTTGCATGATTCCCCCTTCATTCTCACAGACACCATTTGCAGGACATAGAGGGAAAATGTTCTCTCTTTTGAGGTTGTCCATCAGATGGTTCATTGGCATTTTCTGATGATGATCAAAACTAGGATGGATGTGGAACATCTTTTGCACCATTATCTGTAGGTAATTTTTCCTTTATCTCTTTTAGTATGCTGCTTATCAGTTCTCATTTACTCATTTCACCGTTTTGTTAAAAAATCTTTAATTTCTCTGTAAGTATTAGTACTTCTTGGGGTGGTTAACCTTTCAAACTCTTCACTGCTATCATCTTCTAAATGACTGAGGATGTTGCAACCAAGTTAATATGTTTTGAAAGATTTAGTTTTTTCAGAATAAATGTAGTCAACAAGGTCTCATGGTTGCAATTCAATTGATATTATTCTATTCCCATTTAGATATCTTGTTTGCACACATGACAATGACCTAAAAAATGGGTGGGTGTTTGCAATAATGGAGATGTGACACTATCTTTACGTGGAGATTGAAGATGCTATATTTCCCTTCTTTTGTTTTGTCAGGTTGCTACTTTTCATCAATGAAAGGCATACAAAGTTATGAGAATCCGTTTAACTAGATGAAAGTTGTGCCACGTGTTGATAGTACGGATCAATTGTGTGGTTCTACATTTGTAGTGGATTCTGCAAAGAAAAAGAACATTCCCCATGTAAATAGTGAGACCAACTGGTCTCAAGACATATGAATCTATTCCACCGAAAGTGTGTATTTCTCATAATTATTGAGTTCTATCTTCTAAGCATGTAAAACCCTTGTGAATAAAGTCGTAGCTAAATCTATTTGTCTTCCCTGTTGGTTTAAAAGGGACTAAGGTTATTTAAAGTGCAATGACACTTCTTGCCTTTCTGTAAATGTTTATTTTTTATTTGTTAAAAATGTGAACACTTCTTGCAGAACATAAGCTATAATCTCTAGCCTTAATGGAATTATTCTCGATCAATACCTTGATTCAACTAGCATAATGCCCTTGCATGCACATTTCCATAATTGAATATGATTTAAACATTACTATTTCCTAAGTTGGCAAAACTCAGAGTACATTGTAGCAAACACTAATCTTCACCATGGTCATTGTTTGTGTCAGTTGTATTTTATTGGGTGAAATCCATTCTTATTTCTTCTGGGTCGGGATAAACCATGTCCTTAGAAATATTGTTGTATAATACTTTATCCTAGGTCCTTATAATTTTGTGAACACCAATTATATATGAAATGGTGCTTTAGTAAGTTTTGTATTTTAATGGGTAAATATAACTACCTCTTATGTGGCAAAGAGAAAATGTAAGTGCTAGATTATTCCTCTTTTCGAAAAGGTGAGATATCAGGAGTCCAATTCTATTTGGGCGTCGTCCATATTTAAGGGTGCCACCTTTTAAGAATGGTTAAATTGTAAAAGCCACTTTTCCATGTTTAATTCAACTTCCATGTGTTTTTTAGCCTGTTCTATCTCTTTTGTACAGTTAAGAATCTCATTTCTTATCTTGCTCCTTTTCTTACGTCAGTTGGAGTTGTATTGCATTTCGGTTGGATGATTCCTTATATAATATGAGCTTTTAGAGAGAATATGCATCATGGGAGGTGTATCTTGCATCTGTTTTGATTTTGTATTAAAATGTTTCCAGATCAATAATATATTTTCATAGTATTCTAATAGCCAAATACTCTCCCTAAAATTGATTTATGGGAAAGGAAATTTCTTATGGGTTATTTTTTAAGAGATCAACAACAGGATTCTCGTTATTTCATCAGAAGAAAATCCTTCTCCATTTGCATTTGTATCAAATCAAAGATTTTATTTTCTCTTGTTTTTAATTTGGATCTTACTACATCTCTTGAGAGAGGAATTGCACAACTTTCTGTTTCAGAGAGATCAAATGAAATACATTGATTTTCTGTTGTAACAAATATTTTGTATTTTGGTAATTGTTGAACATGGACAAAGTATAAATTTCTTGAGATTTTGTGGCAACAAGATTATTATTGAACTTAGTAGAATATGGATTACGATAAACCCACAGATTATTTTGAACTAGCCATGAAATCGATGCTTGGCACTGGAAATGATGTTGCATGGACAAAATGAGGTAGTACTCAATAAACCAAAACATCAAGGTAGAAAAAAAGGTCATTTTATATTTGATATGAAGAACTCTATTGTTCAAGTGACCTTTTTAACTCTTCCAATCAAAGGTGAAGCTATTATATGATGCGTCATCTCAGGTCCCCAATTCAAGCTCTTCTCAAAACTTTGCAACTATCTCATTATAATCAATATTTGGAGGCTCACTTCATCAATGTTATTTGTGATTTGCAAGAGGAGAGACTTCTCCTACTTTAGTAACAGTAATAACTTGCTTGGTTGTTTGAATCTGAAGCATCAACATCACATATCCCTACATTGTAGATGAATGTGATCTGGTTTTCTACCTTTCCTATGTGAAAGAAAGAGTTGTCACATGGCTACCATACCAGCTCCTCCAAATTCATCTAGTTTTCATGAACACTTCCCCTCCTCCACTTAATAAAAAACCCAAATTTATATTTTTGTAGTTGATAATAGTTGACTAAGCTTTGAACCATACAAAGGTTATTTTACTTTTTTGTTCATGTTTTTTACATGGATACATCTATAACTTCCCTCCCGTATTTGACCAAATTTTCTAATGCATTTCTAAGGTCTTTTTCTTTACTGTTGCCTCTTTATACACATTTTTTGGTTAATGTGTATTTCTTACTAACTTACTAATCAAATGAGAAAGTAGCATTTTTTCAATGTGTGTTTTTAATTGAGCAAAGGAGACTACGCTCCTCTACATATTTTGATGAAATGTAGCTCAAGTATTTTTCCCTAATTTCAATGTTGCAAACATCATGATCAAGATTAAATCGGTGAGGGTTTAATTTCGGAAAAAAATCGTAAAAAAAAAAAATAAAAAAATTCATTTTTTTAACATCTAAAGCATATACGACATAAAATAAATGCATTGACACATAATTATTAAAATAAAACTAATATATAAGATGTGTAATATCATGTCAAGTGCTAAATCACGCATAACAACAAATCATGTCCTGAATACTAAGTCCTGAGTCTCAAATCAACCTCAAAATATCAACAAAAAAATATAATAATGTATCTCATATCATGAGTCATAATGTCATATACAATGAAATGAAGTTTGAACCAAATAACTAATACTATTGATTTCCTCTGCCCCTTTTACGAGAAAATGTAACATTTTTCCCTCTAGATGAAGAAGGCATTGGGGTTGGCACTGGCAGTGGACTCTACTGTGCTCTAGAAGTTGAAGAACTAGGAGCTATAGGAGATAGACCACATCATCTATTGGTGACCATGGTAGGTGGTGTCACCTCCTCCTCCTATTGCTCCTCCTCCTCCTCTTCTATAGTTGCTACCCCCTCCACTACCTCCTCCTCTAACCAATCAAGAGTTGATTCCATGACAGGTCTCTCGGCCTCAACCCTCCATGCAACGATGGTGGCAATCCCATCCAATGATATGGCCTCCACATCGGGTGTCTTCTCAAGTTTCCTCACCCGCAATCGAAGATTGTAGTAGACATAGACCATGTCATTAAATCATTGGCGCTCCAACCTGTACAAGGGTTATAAATTAATAAATTATAAATAATAAAATAATAATTATAAACAATTATTAGTTAATGAATTTAAAAAATTAATTGGTATATTTTTAACCTGACGCGCTTTTTGGTGTGTGTTTTTTCAGATACACTCCAATTGCACTCGCATCCGAAGGAGCTACATGTTTAGCTGAGCACTTGAATGACAAGCCTTTGGAGATTGGGTACTCTGCCACCATAGCTTCTCCACCGTTCAGCTACAACAAATAAGATAAACATAAGAAAAAAATTGAAATTTGAAAGTTGAAGCAAAGCATGAAGAGACAATGAAATTTGAAACAAACTCAAACTTACTTGGCATTTTAGTATTCCTATCCATAATAGCCATGCCAAAGCTAAATGTGCCAGTTGTCGTCCTACCTATCTCCATTTCTTTGGAGATTTCTACACGTTTTGTTGGAGATGGCACCATTTTTTTGAACATAGGTGAAGAATCCATCCATGACCTCAGCATCAAATAAGAAGCCACAAGAGTAAGAAAATGTGGGGTTCAGGTAGATCCCTCCAATGTGAATGGGACGATGAAGTGCATTGTTCCTTCACTCATCAATCACTTCCCATACGATTTGTTGGCTTTGAAACCCCTCATCCCCTTATCATCATAGTAGTTGTTGTAGAAAATCATGTAGATTCACAAGCTAATGAAATTTGCTAAAGCAAGAACTAATTCTAGTCTTTATAGCAGAAGCTCATAAACATTGAGCAAACAATAATCAATAGAGGAAGAGAACCAAAGGCACATAACACAATAAATATCTAGGGAAAGCCATAACTCAAAACTCCACTATCTATTTTGTATTAATCCGGAAAATCAAGATGAAATTACATTGCTTGTTCTATCTAGAACAATCCCAACACTCAATAAATTCAATCTCCAACTCATAAACAAACTCAATGCCAAATATTAGCCAATTCACAAGCTCTCCAAGTCTCTATTCCAATGTGTAATTCTTATGGAGAACATCTTGTATTTAAAGGGAAATAAAGCCTCTAAAAAGAATGCAATCCCTCAAGGATCAATTCCTGATTGCATGCACTATCAGTGAAACTCAGAAAAATCTAAAACAAATAGTACAATATCCATGCACTCTAGTCTCAACTGGGTCTTTCTTAGAATCGACATGCATGAGTTTCTGATGAGTAAATATTCAGTTAACTAGAGTAGCACTGATGGGTTCATTAGTGTCACCGATGACTATTAACTCACTACTAGTTCTCTCAATTGGTTTGAGAACTAATTTAATTGAACTGATTCATGAAACTGAGTCTTCTATTTTACAACTCACAATTAACTCACACTGGACACCTTTCTATTTTACAACTCACAATTAACTCACACTGGACACCTACAATGTAGGGAGAACATATACATGACATCCAAAAGACTTCCAGCTCGAATTTCCTAAGTTAAGTAAGTTTAATAAACTTAATTTAACTATTTTAAGTTGTTATGAGAATAAAATTCGCATTTAATTCACAGTTTAATTCAAGGACATATTAAACTGGAATTTCTTGTTGCCATTTCTCAACACTCCCTCTCAACAAGAAATGGATTATCAACTACCCCGATACTATCTCTGTGAAACTCGAATTTACATCTTGAGAATTCCTTTGTCAATATGTCAACATCTTACTCCTTTGTGGGAATGTAATCTAACAACATGATCTACCTCAATACACAATCTCTGAGATGATGATATCGGATATCAATATGCTTGGACCGATCATGAAAGACAATATTTTCAGAGAGTTTGATACAACTCTGATTATCACAATAAATCATTGTTGGATCCACTACTAACCAAACAAACCAACCAGGATCTTCCTCATCCAGGTAGCCCCACATGATGCCTGACTTGCAGCCATGTACTCTTCCTCTGCCAAACTGAGTGCAACCAATCTATGTTTCCTATTGTACCAAGAAATTGTGTTGACCCAATACTAAAGATCCCTCCTGATGTTCTCTTCCTGTCGGGTGGACTCCCTACCCAATCTGCATTGGTCAAGCCCTGAAACTTCACTCCATCTGTCCGTCTGTACCATAATCCAAACTAAGTAGTGCCTCTAAGGCATCTTAATACATGTTTTTCTATCTTCCAATACATCTTGGTAGGCCTAACCATCACTTGACTAAGATGGTTAACTACATAGCACATATTTGGTTGTGTGTTCACCAAATACATGAGTGAACCCACAAGCTGCCTATAAATAGTAGCTTCCACTACTTCCCATGAAGTAGCATCCTCCTTCCTCCAGTTACCAGTTAGAGAAGTCTCCATGGGTTTACTACTCTCCATATGGAATCTACTAAGTATCTCGTTGGCATACCTGCCCTGACATACAAAAAACTCCCCATCTCCCTGCCATACCTCTATGCTAAGAAAGTAATGCGTGAGCCCCATTTCCTTCATCTCAAACTCTCTTGCAAGGTCCTCCTTACAAGATTTGATGAGCTTCTCATCCCCTGTCAGTGTGAGATCATCTACATAAAGTATAATGATCAACAACTCACCTTCCACCACTATGTGATACAGGTTCGCATCTGCTTCACTCTTCATGAAGCCCAACCCAGTGAAGTAGCTATCTATCCTGGTGTACCAAGCATGGGGTGCTTGCTTCAGCCCATACAACACTCTCTTGAGTCGGCACACATGTGACTCATGGTCTAAGATTTCAAAACCTTCGGGCTGGTCTATGTACACCTCTTCCTCAATCATGCCATTTAGGAAGACAATGTTCACATCCATCTGATGGATCTTCCAACCCATTTTTGTTGATAGTGCCAAAATAGATCTGATTTACGAGTGCCTTGCAACAAGAGCAAAGGTCTCATCATAATCAATTCCCTCCACCTGTGAAAATCCATGGGTCACAAATCTGGTCTTATGCTTCTCCACACTACCATCTGCAACTTCTTTTACCTTATAAAGGCAATGGGAGCTCACAACTGACTTTTGCTCTGGTCTCAGGACCATATTCCAAACATTGTTTCGAACTATGGAGTCATACTCCTCCAACATTGCATCAACCCAAACCGGCTGTTGCACTTCTTCCTGAAAGGAAGATGGCTCTGTCACAACACATTCACCCATAATTTCCATGTATCCAGTGTACCTCTCTGGTGAGCTCCTCTATCTGTGCTAAGAAGAGGGTGCTCCCACATTCTCTCGCACATCATCCAACAATCTATCAGCCTCTCTAGTGCGCTTTTTTCCCTCTCTAGAATACTCTGCCTGAGTGGATGTCTCCACTCTCTGAACCTCTGCATGTGGCTACTCAACATCAATATGAGGCCCCTCAACCTTAAGAGCTAAAAGCTCCTCATATGCATGTAGCTCAAGCTCCCTCTCAAGGGATACTTACATGGCCTTCTCCTCATCGAACCCGATATCCCGGTGAACCATTGTCATCCGATTGGTCAGCATGTACACCCGATCAGTCGAAGCATATTGATATCCGATATCAATATGCTTGGCCCTGATCATGAAACATCACCCTTGCTACCCATACTATGCTCATGTTCTTCCTCTTGGCAACCCCATTTTGTTGAGGGTTATGGGTGCCATCAACTCTTGTTTAATCCCTTCCGCTACACAGAAGTTCTTAAACTCATTGAAGACATACTCAACACCATTATCACTTCATAGAGCTTTAACCTTCTTGCCAGACTCTTTCTCTACCAATGCTTTGAACTCACAAAACTTTGTGAAAGTTTGATCATTTTTCTGCATAAAGAATACGCAGCATTTACGAGAATAGTCATCAACAAATATAATATAATACCTGTGTTTGGTCGTGGATGCTGTCGAGAATGGTCCACACACATCTGAATGGACTCTCTCCAGAATAGACTCTGCTCGACTATCTCTATCTCCAAAGGAAGACTTGGTGTATTTTCCCAAAGTACAACCCTTGCATGTATCAACTTGCTCAAGCATACCTTTGTGAAGACTAGTAGATATTTGATGCAATATCTTCAAAGCCCCAAGATGCAAGTGGCCCAATCGCCTGTGCCACAACTCACTGACATCTCAGCTCAACATCTTTTCTACTTTTGAACTCAAAGCAACACAATCCTCTACCTCTATCTTATAGACATTCTGAACTCAAATCCCTATCTTCTCTACTTGACCCATGGCTATCTGTCAAAGGAACGCATTTCCTTTTGAAAAGATCACAGCATAGCTTCTATCTTCAAGCATGGCAATGGAAACCAAATTCTTCGTCAGTCCGGGTACATGCATAACATTCTTCAAGGTGAGTGGAGCCACATGCTCCCTCTAAAAAGTAATATTGCCCACACCAGTAACACTATAATTACTGTCATCACCCATCTCGATATGCATCTTGAGATCTTTCTCCTCCAGTTCACTGAATAACCCTTTGTCACCAATGATGTTGAAAGAAGCTCCACTGTCTAAGTACCAGACACTTCCCATCATTGAAGACACCATGCATGAAATGAGGGAAAAGTCCAATTCGAATTGGGAGGCCAAAGCCTCACCAGCCGCTCCTCCTAAGGACTTCTCCTTGGACTTCTTCAATGGACAATTTGTAGCAAAGTAACCCATCTTGTAACAATGAAAGAATTTTACTTTCATCATGTCCTTCTTCTTACCTCCATGATAAGAATCTGATTTGGAACGATAAATTTTACATTTCCCCTTCCTTGTCTTAATCGCTAAGGCACAGTTCTCTTCATCATCAGTGTTTGATGAAGAGCCACCTCTAGTGTTCCTCCTAATCTCATCTTGCATAAAATACGACCATAGTCGTTCCCAATTTGGCAGCTTCTCCCGACCATTGACAGAGTCGTGATAACTATGCCAACTCTTTGGGAGTCCAAGAAGAGTAAGGCTCACTATATTCTCCTCAATAACCATGATACCAAAACTTCCAAGTTCGTCCTGACATTGAGTGAACTTGGTCAAGTAATTTGGAATCATCTCGCCTTTCTCCATCTCGATTTTACCAATTTTATCCTTTAGTGGCAACTTCCTTTGATCACTGCTATTCCGATACAAGTCCATCAATGTTTTCCACATAACATGCAAGGTTTCCTTTCCATCGAGACTCAAGACAATATGATTTCAAACTCCCTCGAGGATTATCTGCCTTTCCTTTCCCACACGCTTCTTCCACTCAACCAAGTTCTATGCATCAGCGCTATTGGATTGGGGACTTCTTGATCATTGAATTCCTTCAAACCATTATTTTCTAACATAGCCTCCATCTCGTCCCTCCAGCCTATAAAATTCGAGCTGCCTTCCAAGGAATACTCAAGCCTTAACCCATGGAATGCCATCTATCGATCCTGAAGTATGTATGACAAATTCGACTTTCACCTGTAACCCAGAAACTCAAAACTTCAAAATCTCCTCTAGAGAACTAATTTTAAATCAGCGATATCTCCCTCATATGAACTCAGATTCGACCATTTTTTTTTTTTTAATTTGGGTATATTTTCCCAAAGAATCTAGATCTACAATTGTTTAAAAATTTTACACATAAATTCTCATATCTACTCTGTAAACTCTCGGCCCAAAAAATAATCTTGCTCTGATACCATGTAGAAAATCCTGTAGATTCACAAGCTAAAGCAAGAGACAAGAATATACTTCTACTCTTTACAACGAAAGCCCATAAACATCTAGAAAACAATAATCAAGAGAGGAAGAGAATCAAAAGCACATAACACAATAAATATCTGGGGAAAACCACAACTCAAAACCCCACTATCTGTTTTGTATTAATCAAGAAAATCAAGATGAAATTACAATGCTTGTTCTCTCTAGAATAATCACAACACTCAACAAATTCATTCTCCAACTCATAAGCAAGCTCAAGGCCAAATCTTAGCCAATTCACAAGCTCTCAAAGTCTCTATTCCAATGTGTAATTCCTATGGAGAATAGCTTGTATTTAAAGGGAAATAAAGGCTCTAAAAATAACGCAATTCCTCAAGGATCAGTTCCTGATTGCATGCACTCTCAGTGCAACTCAGAAAAATCTAAAACAAATAGTACATTGTCCCTGCACTCTAGTCTCAACTGGATCTTTCTCAGAATCAACATGCATGAGTTTTTGATGAGTAGATATTCAATTAACTAGAGTAGCACTGGTGGTGTTCATTAGTGTCACCACTGGCTGTTAACTCACAATTAGTTCTCTCAATCAATTTGAGAACTAATTTAACTGAACTGACTCATGAAACTGAGTCTTCTATTTTACAACTCACACTGGACTCCTATAAAGTAGGGACAACATATACATGACTTCCAAAATACTTCTAACTCGAATTTCCTAAGTTGAGTGAGTTTAATAAATTTAATTTAACTATTTTAAGTTGCTATGAGAATAGGATTCGAATTTAATTCATAGTTTAATTCAAGGACAAAATAAATTGGAATTTCTTGTTGCCATTTCTCAATAGCTGCGAATGGATTCTTTGGCCCTATGTATGGCTTCATACAAGTAGCCCATTGCGGGCTTGTCTCCATCAACTAATCGAAGAACCTTTACCAAAGGTTCAATAATGATATACACCTCCTGCACTCCCACCCAGAAGCTTTCATGGTATGAAACTAGCCTGCATATGGCCTCTCCCTCTGGTTTATGGATATATGGCAAAGCACATCACTCATTTGAAAAGAACATTCTTTTCAAATCCCACATAGAATTCTAGAGGGATTGAAGAGATATGAAGCTAGTGGCAAACCATGTAATTGCAATGCGTGATTATATATAAATTTTGTAATGTTTTTTGATGATTCAACAATATCCTTGACAAAATAAATTTTCTCTTTGTCCTCCAACATCAAATCAATGCAGTGTGCAACACAAGGTTTCCAAAATAAATTAGGATACTTCTCCATAAACATCATGCCAACAAGAACATAATTTGCAGCATTTTCAGTTATAACTTGGACAACATGTTGTGGACCCACCTCCTGAATGAATACGTCCAACAAATCACACAATAATCATGCATCTTTTATTTGGGCAGATGCATCAACAGGTTTGATAAACATTATCCCCTTGGGACAATTAATCAAGAAGTTAATAATGGTTCTACCCTTTCGATTTGTCCAACCATCAGACATCACAATGCATCCTGTGTGTGCCCATGAACCTCTGAACTCTTCCAATCTCTTAGTGCATTCAGCGTTTTCATTCTGAAGAATGCACCCTCTAAAGTCATCATATGAAGGTGCTTTGTACCATGGGCCAACAATAGGAATAACATCAATTGTGGGATGGGAAAATGGATTGTTCCTGGCAATGTTGAAAGGAATATCACTCCAAAGAAGACGCCTACCCAACAACTTGTCATCTTCTTCCTTCTCCCTTTTTTTAAGAGATGACATGATAGATGGTTGTGCTCTAGGCGTGGTTTTAGGAACAAAAAATGATGAGGAAAATATGGGGTTGAGTGTAGATTTTGATGTTGAAAAAGAACCAATGCCACTCTCATGGTCACCTCCCAATCCTGCCACTCCATCCTTTGCCATTTGACTCTTCAGAGCTGCCTTGGTACCTTTGGTTGTCTATATTTCTTCCAAAAAATTTGATGGCTCTATGAATGATTTCTGGATTTGTGTTTCTGTAAGGCCCTATCTCATGTCCAGGGATTTGTGCAAGGCGGAACTTCAATCTGTATACACCCACTGTCATATGATGCCCACATAACTTGCAAGTCAAATTTGATTTGTCCAACCCTCCATCAGGTTCACCAAATTCCCATAGAGGGTCCAATTTCCTTGGCATGTTAGTATATTTGTTGAATCTTGAGTTTTAATGTAAGATCGAAGTTTGAAGTTTGAACCTAGGGCACAAAAAAATTGCAAGTTAAATAAATGAAATTAGAATTTATATACAACACTTTGATATTTTAATTTTTGACGAAAAAACCCTCAAATCAATGCAACAATAATGACAAAAAACACACATTCAAACCCAAGCAAAAAATCATGGAAAAAACTAAGACATATGAAGAAATTAAACAAATAAAATTAACAATCAAGATTTTGCATTTTTTACCCAAAAAAACCTTCTCCACTAAATGCAACAAAAATGACAAAAAAACACTCAACTTCAAGCAAATTCATGGAAACTATATGTATTATAGAAACCCAAGGAAAAACAAGAAAAAAACGAAAAAAATAAGGCCAAATTTGATGTCCATACCTGAAAACCATGTTTTGCTGAAGAAACTGGGTCCAAACTTGAATTATTTTGCTTGGAGTGTTAAATTCCTTCACTTTTCTCCTCTCTTGCCCTTGTGGATGAGTTCTCCTCCTCCTTAGCTCTCATCTTTGCCTTTTGTCTGCAAAATGAGAGGAAAAAAACCAAAATTTAACTTTAAAATCACTCTCCCACGTAGTTCAATGATTTTTTCAAACCGACTCTTGATTTTCTCTGGAAAAACGCAATAAAATCATGACTTTTTCAAGGCGAAAAAATTGTTGATTTTATCAACAATGTGAAAAAATCACAATTTTATCGCGATGTTCGCAACACTACTTAATTCTCCTAATATAAATATTAAACTAAAAAAAGAACTAAAAAACTATGGCTCATTAGAGTAACGACATATACTTACAAAACTATGTTGTATACCATTGTATAAAAACATGTACTATCCACTAAAAACATAACATACAAGTATAAAATGCAAAACTCACTTTTATATGAAAACTATATATTCTACCAAAACAAACATTTATGTAGAATTTAATTGATCCCTGATTACCAATTCCATATTCCCATCATTCCCTATATTATATCCATCTTAATTATTAAGATAACATAGAATGGAGATTCTAAACGCATTCACGATAAGAAAATGATATAGCATACATAACATGATGGTTGTGGCCGGAAGGGAACTGGAGCCGGCAAAAAAAAAACGTGCGAGAGCCGAAGCGACTAGGGTATAGAAAATTGCAGGGATCGTCTCTAATGGAGGGAGGCAGAGGAGGGAGCTCAGCTCCCTCCTACAAAGATGTTGTTGCCAGCAGGTAAAACAACGATGGTGAACAGCAAAGGTTTTGCGAATGAAAGGAACATGGATAATGAAAAGGAGACAGATGGGACCAAAACCAAGGAAAACAACAGCACAAAGGACAAAGAGGAAGAAGACAAAAGTCAAGAACCAAGAGACAAAAAACAAAAATGACCTTGTAAACCAAAAGCAGAAATCACTCCTAGAGTAATATTAAATGATCCTGCTCTGCAGGCGCACAGGGAACACATGGGGACCTATGCCATTATCTGTAAATTCATGGGACTATGGCCCACTGAAAAAGTTTTACCAACATGGATCAAGTATCACTGGAAACCCAAAGGAAGCATTGACCTACATCTTGGGTCAAAGGGATTCTTCACAGTGGTGTTCTCAAACATTGAAGATAAAGACAAAATATTCGAAGGAGGACCCTACTTTTTTGTAGCAGTCGGTCTCTATATGAGGCCATGGAGGATGAACTTTCTCCCAGAGCGGGAGACGTTCTCTTCAGTTCCAGTTTGGGTAAGGCTCTATTCTCTACCTCTTGATTATTGGCAAACTGAATCGCTAGCTGCCATTGTCAATAAATTAGTACGTTTTGTCAAAGCTTTTGAAGCCACAAGAAGAGGAAAATATACCTCCTTTGCAAGGATATGTGTGGAAATGGATCTATCAGGAGCGCTTCCAAGTGAAGTTATCTTGGAAGTTTTCAATGAGGAGTGGGTGCAGACAGTGGACTACGAGCATATCCCATTCAGATGTCGTAGATTCCATGCACATGGACATCTATTCAAAGATTGCCCTCTCAGTAAAGCAGAGAACAAAAGTAAACTTAATACAACGAAGGACAGTGAAAGCTTTCAAAAAGTGGCAAGTAGAGGAAAAGGAGGAAAAAAGGGGCTAAAGCAACAACATAACGAGGGGCAGAAGGTTAGTCAGAACAAGTTTCAAGTGCTGAAAGAGAATGAAGAAATCACAAAACAAAACCAATATCAGGAGGAC
Organism: Pinus taeda; assembly: GCA_000404065.3. Lineage (NCBI taxonomy): Eukaryota > Viridiplantae > Streptophyta > Pinopsida > Pinales > Pinaceae > Pinus > Pinus taeda. Next base: position 195,523 of record APFE031715823.1, read on the forward strand.
GGTTCTAATGAAAAGAGAAAGAAGAGGACAACAAACAATATCAAGATATTGGTCCTCAAAAATAGGCGATAATAAGTGAAACAGATATGGATATGGACCAGGAAATGACCTAAAGTGAAACAGATCTGGAAGACCATGAACTACAAGAAATTCTCGATAAGGAAAACCTAGATCTGGAAGGATTCTTGATGCAGGGAACCAAAGGAGGAATAGATTCACTGCCTCAAGAAGAATGCAATAGAATACAACACTTGTTTTTATGGAAAACTCAGGAAAGAGGGCTGGATAAAGGTAAAAACATTCATAAACCGGAGCACAGATGGGTGAAAACAATGAAATCAACTCCAGGATTAGCGACTAGAAATCCAGAAAAGAAGAGGGGCAGGAAAAAGCAAAATGAGCTCTTGATGGAGTGTGGAAAGCTAACGATAGACTCGAGTAAGATGAAATATCTAACCAGTTACTCCTTTACAAATATTCAATTATGAAGTTCATATCTTGGAATATCAGAGGTCTAGGTAGTAAAAAAAAACAAAGAATGCTAAGTAACAGAATGAAACTAGCAACACTGAACATACTCTTCATTTAGGAAACAAAATGCTCCATTAAGAAATTAAAACAAATCCATAGCAAATGGCTTAATAGATTTGAGTTTCTAGAAGTTAAAGCAGAGAACATAGCGAGGGGCATTCTCACTCTATGGAACCCCCAAAAAGTCAGCATAATAGATGTGGAGGCATCAAGAAATTATTTATCAGTAATCATTCAACTAGTGGGGGTTTTGGACACCTTCCTAGTTACTAACATTTATGGTCCTCAACGAATAGATGAGAAACTCAAATTTCTTGACTCCCTGGTAGATCTTAGAAGCATACATGAAGAAATGTCGTGGATCATGGGAGGAGATTTTAACATGATTAAATCTCTTTCAGAAAAAAAAGGAGGTACCCGAATGCTAAGTAAAGATTTAGTAGCATTCCAATCCTTCATAGAAGATATGAAATTGGTTGACTCTGAAACGCACAATGGCCTTTTTACTTGGAATAACAAAAGAGGAGGTGAGGCCTAGGTCGCCTCCAATTTAGACAGATTTTTAATCTCAGAGGAGTTGATGCTCACTAATAGAGAAATAACTGCTAGTGTTCTCCCCTTTGGAGGCTCTGATCACTGGCCGATTCAATTAGAGATCAAGGGGATTTATTCTCCAAGGAGTAGACCCTTTAGATTTGAGAATATCTGGCTCTCCCACCCAAATTTCATCAGCAACATTGAAAAATGGTGGTCCGAAGATCTGCAGATGCAGGGCACTAAAATAAACCTACTTCATAGAAGACTAAAGCACATAAAACTCAGACTCAATGAATGGAACAAGAAGGATTTTGGTAATATTTTTGTAGACAAAAAAGCAGTGGAAATTAAACTACAGGAACTAAATCAAGAACTGATCATAGATGGTTTTGATAAAGTCAAAAGTGAGCAAGTTGATAAACACAACCAAGAATGGGAGAATTTATGCAAACAAGAGGAAATATTTTGGAGACAAAAGTCTCCAGTTTAATGGCTCAAAGAAGGTGAACGAAATACCAATTTTTCCATAGATCCACCATGGCCAATAGAGCGCACAATAGAATCTCTTCGATATTGAATGAAAAGGGGGATCTCCAAACCTCTCATAACAATATAGAATCTGTGTTGGTTCAGCATTTCAGAGGCATCACTAAGGAAATTAATCTAGACAGAGAGCAATGCATTAAGGAAATTACAAAAAATATCCCTAAAATGGTGTCTAGAGAGGACAATTTTGACCTGAATAACCAGTAACCGAAGAGGAAGTCCATGAGGTTATCAGAGATATGCAGAATGGCAAAGATCCAAGACCAAATGGTTTCAATGTAGATTTTTTTAAGGCCTGCTGGAATGTTGTCAAACAGGATATTCTGAATGTTGTAGAGGATTCCAGAAGAAACAGGACTATTCTGGAAGCCCTCAACACCTCCTTCATCTCCCTGATCCCCAAATAGGATTTTGCCCTGACTCCTAATAAGTTCAAACCCATTGCTTTATGCAATGTGGTATACAAAATTATATCCAAGATTTTGGCTAATAGACTCAAACCTCTTCTTCCTTCTTTAATTTCAGGGGAACAACCTGGTTATGTGGAAGGAAGACAAATCCTAAATAACATTATTCAAGTCCACGAGGTAGTTCACACGCTAACCAACAAAAGGCAGGCTGGTATGATCATGCAATTAGATATTGCCAAAGCGTATGACAAGGTATACTGGATTTACATCAAGAAGGTCCTTATTGGTTTTGGGTTCGATCACAGCTGGGTCAGTTGGGTTATGGTTCTAGTAACTTCTTCCAGCTTTTCAATTTTGGTGAATGGCTCACCTTCAGAGATCTTCACTCCTTCCAGAGGCCTCAGGTAGGGAGACCCACTCTCTTCCTTTCTCTTTATCCTCATGGTGGAAGGACTGGTAGATCCATTATACAAGCAAAATCCTTGGGAAAGATTAAGGGCCTCCAACTAATGGAGAATGGTCAAGCAATGACTCACCAACAATTTGTGGATGACACCATGCTGCAAGGTATTCCCACAGTCAAAGAAGCTTCAATGTACAAACAAATCCTAAATGACTTTGCCCTAGCCACAGGTATGGAAGTTAATCTCTCCAAAACAATTTTTTTTTTCTTAAATACTAACATTGCAATTCAGAGGAATATATCCAGAATTATGGGCTTTCAAAGGGATTCTCTAAATTCAAAGTATTTGGGAATTCCCCTTATAGCTAGACCATTGCACAAAAGTATTTTGGAACCGTTGATCAACAAGATGCAAGACAAAGTCAAAAAATGGACTTTCAGATCATTGAACCTAGCTGGTAGGTTGATTCTGACAAAGGTTGTTCTACAATCTATCCCTGTTTTCTTTTTATCAGCCCTCCCAACTCCCAAAGGGGTCTTACAACAATTCAGGAATATCCAAAGAGACTTCCTTTGGGGCAAGGAGGAAACAAGGAAGAAATGGGCCCTTGTTTCTTGGGATAAAATCTGTAAACCCAAAAGTCACGGAGGTCTAGGCTTGGATGATCAGGAGATTCTAAGTAATGTTTTAGGAGCCAAGCTTTGGTGGAGATGGGTTAAATAACTAGAGGCTCAATGGGCTAAAACCTGGAAAGAAAAATATGCAAGATCCTGGCAAACAAGTGACCTTATAAGAATGTCTGGAAACATAAAAGGCTCCTATATCTGGAATAAAGCCTAGGAAAACAAAAGCCTAGTACAAAACAATAGTTTCTGGGAAATCAGAGCAACTTTCTTCTGGGAAGACAAATGGCAACAAGAACCAACACTAATAAGAGAGGATTTTATGAGCCTCAAGCAGGAAACAAACTCCCAAGGATTAATCAAAGTTAAAGATTTCTGGAATCTTCCTCAAGACTCCGCAAAGTGGAGAAACTAGAGAAGCATAGACTGTAGAGAGGACAACCACATAAAGATAAGAGCAGAGGAACTCATGAGCATGTTAAAACAAAGGAAGATCTTGGTAACAGATGGGCAGGATCAATTAAGTTGAGGCCTCAGTAAAGAAGGTACCTTTAATATTAAGGAAGCAAAAAGAATTATCTTGAACCTAGATCCCTGTGTTTTGGCAAAATGCTGACAACAACTTTGGAGCCACCAAGGGTGGATGAAGATCAAGCTTTTCATGTGGTTAGTTGATCACAAGAAAATCTTAACTTGGAACAATATTCGGAAAAGGGGTGTTATTGGGCCTTCTAGATGTCAGTTATGTGAAGCTCATGAGGAGACAATGGAGCATATTCTCAACAGCTGCACCTACACCACTTGGCTATGGGATTCTTTTGACACCATTTTTCTACAGACAAACAGAGATAAGGGAAGTATCATTAATACCCTGAACAAATGGAGAAAAAACTTCTCGGAGAATGAGATCCTTAATTTGGCCTGGACCTTTATGCACACCAAGTTTCATTATCTGGAATGTTTGGAAAGAAAGGAATAAAAGAATTTTCAAGGAAGAAAAAACTACTCCTCTTTGCCTGATGGATTTGATCTTGAAACAGATTAAGGAGACAGTTTCCACCATTGTTCGCAATTATCCCAAGAATCCTCCCACAAAGAATGAATTGAAAACTCTTAGGCTTCTGGGAATGCAAGAGATCATTCACCATGGACTAAGTAGAATGGAAAGAGATTTGGAAATGGAAAAGGAGTTCTGACATCCTCCACCAACAGGTTATCTGAAATGCAATATTGATGGTGCTTCAAAAAGCAACCGTGGAAAAGCAGGTTACGGAGGGGTGTTAAGAGATGAAGAAGGAAATATAATCTTTATATTCCATTTCCATTTAGGCACAACCACCAACAATATGGTTGACTTAATGGCAATGGAACAACATCTAGAGCTTCTAAAACTAAATCACAACTTAAATGTCATTATCGAAGCAGACTCAAAGATCTTTATAAACGCGGTTAAGAGAATCAGTTGTGGAACAGTGCCGGAGAGGGTCTGAAAACACTGGAGACTAATAAAAGTGTACCCAAGAATTCAAAAACATCTCCTGAGTCTTCAAACTATTAGCTTTAATCATGTTCGTCGAAAAGCCAATAAACTAGCGGATATACTAGCCAACCGAAGAGTGATTAATTTAGAATACGGGATTGAGATGAAATGGCAGGAGTCGCCTCAGAGTAGATTAAAAGCTCTCTGTAATGAACAAGCGGTAGAGGACAGAGAAATTTTTAGACATTGGGCCAGAGGGAAAGGCACGGAATGAAGCTTTCTAAGCAAGCTCAAACACAGTACGTTGGTTGGTTCCTTGAAGAAGGGCAGACTCAGAGCGGTTACATAATCCTTTGGTGTAAGTTAATCAGTCTCCTTTTTCCTTCGAATTGCAACACAGGGTTTAATTTATAGCCATCGGATGTATCCGATGCAAGTGCCGAAGCAAGCTTTCATGGGAAAGGCAGTTGGATCTTTCCAGTGGCAGATTTTCTCTTGCTTTCCTCTTACAGAACGGAAAACCAGGCATTAAGCAGTTTCCAGGCAATCGCTGGGCTTTTGAATGGTAAGTGGTATGGGAATTTTGAGAGTGATTCCCCTAGGCTCTCAACACGTGGTAAGGGTGTGGTAAGAAGTACCACCCTCCATCGCGCCTTAATGTTCAAGCATCTTGGCTATGCAATTTTTCTCTGCACCGTTCAATGTTGAAGACGGAATCGATGGTCAGATTTGGCCATGCTTTTTTGTGGGGCTGTTTGTCCTTTCAGAGTATTTGATTTGTGATGTGAGAGTTGGCAAAGTTTGACTTTGGGTTAAAAAATCATAATCGTTAACTGAAGGTACTATTTGAGAGGTCAGTGTAACTTTTTGTAGAATGAAGGGTCATATCTATGGCAGAATGCCCTTGATATTTCCGAATTCCAGGTTGAAGTTAGGTTTTTTTATATGTTGTAACATTATTTTTGGTTTATTGGAATAGAAAGATTGTCTCTTGCTTCAGCAAAAAAAGATATAACATACATAACATTAGATGCAATGGTGTTGTTTATGTAGGTGAATCCTCTTATGTTTGAACTAATGATACTTTGATCAATAACATTTCTAATTAGTAGGACTATAATGTTCTCACCCACTTAATATAGCAGTAGTCTATAACGCGACTTTTTGAAAGATTTTCCGGCGGATTTTTCTGGTCAAAATCCGGTAGCAATTTATTGGAATCCCAAGTTTGATAGCTAGTTTCTGCACAATCAATGGCTCTCAGGGGTTTTTTAGGGCGCTGAATCCAAATATGCAGTTAAAAAACCATTTTAACTGCTAAAAATCAAGATTTAACCTCATTTCTTCCGCCGGATTCCGTCACCCGAATCTCCAAAAAATCGCATTATAGACAACTCTATAACTAATCAATAAAAGTTACCTTCTATGGCTCCTGAGAATTCCAATTTTTTTTTTTTTAATAATAATTCTAATTTACCATTAATTAATAACTTTGTGGTCACATTTCCTAAATAGAAATTTTAGTTTATCCTTTATTAAGCTGTGCCCTTCGAGCTCGCTTTAGCAATCCGATTTAAGCATTTGCCGGTTAGTTTTGCACGAAAATTAATTATCCATTTGACGTTAAAATAAAGTCAAAGTTTAAAGTATAAAATCATTTAATTTTTTTTTAGTTTTCATCAAAGTTTCAAGTTGAAGATTTTATTTCTTCTTTTATTGAGGCACAATCACATATCTTCTCCCAGTATAGTATTCGATTGATAATTTTTCTGTGGTTGAAAAAAATATTTAATTAATATTTTTTTCTCTAATAATGTTAGAATTGAGTTTAGTATGTGGAACTGATATGGTAGTTAAAATCAATTATGCAAATTAAGTTAGGAATTGGGTATGATACATTTGCTAAAGTTGAGTTATTGGATTGTTTGGGTTTTTTTAAAATTGTAATTAATGAGAATTTTTTATAGTATTTACTTTTTGGGATTCCAAAAATATTATTCACTAGATTAATAAAAAGACTATTATGCGTGGGACTTCATCTTGAATGATGGCAAAAGAAGATAAGGACATCACAAGAATAAGAATGCTAGCACAAGAAGATAAGGGCATCCCAATAATAAGAATGCTAGCACAAGAAAGTAAGGGCATCACAAGAATAATATGATGATTTAAAGGTCGGGCATATCTACAAAAATTCTAACCGTGTTGTTAATATGCTATCAGTGCTCTCTGAATGTCATGTAAGTTATTATCATATGGGCATTTGTAGGTAAGTATTGTTTTTTCCATGTTTTGACAAGTGTACCAAAAGGGTCACTATTATATTTTGTTTAGCGATATTTTCGAAAGCTAAAGGGATTGTATATTTTGATTTAGTAATAACACACACACACACACACATATAAAATTTGTAACACCAAATGCTTATATCAAATCCATATTTTATAATCCATATTTGTTAGATAATGAGTTGTTTTGGTTTTCAATAATCGTCACTCCCATCTATAGTTATAGCTTGCTAGTATCCTCACCACTTCAAGCTTGAAGATGCTTTTCTATCTATAAAATTTGTAGAGTAAGGATTTCTTCATTACCTTCCCACTCCACATCATAGAAGTGTGGGTACCACATATTTACCCTTTCATATGGATAGGAAACACTTGACTCTAAACATAGAAATCAAAATAAACTAACAAATGAATATGAACAAGCTAGAAGCAAATCTCACTCCAAAGCATATATGGTGAGGTGGCTAACACATCTCTAAAGGTTAGAGAAGTTTGGAGCTACCCTAGAAGTATACAAATGGTAAATTGGTGGCATGAGATAAATACATAGATAATCCTCTATGACACAAAAATTATGAGTATAAGTTTCCATTTTAATCAATTCTTATTTTTTAAGTAATTGTTTATTAAGAATAGCCAATAATAAGAAAAACGTATAATTATGTGGCTAGGCATTTTTGAACCTCAGCATGTAGCAAGGGTGGATGGGTTTTTTGGTTAATTTACTAATTTGAAAAAGAAAATAAACTTATGATTAATTGTCATGATATTAGAGTGAATTTCTCTAAATTTATGGTTTTGTTTTCCCTTCTCAAAGCATAGTGTGACCTACAAGTAACACTGATGAGGCCCAACACAAGGGAAGGAAACCCAATTGGGAATCAGAGGATCCATAAGACCTGCCTACCTCAATTAGGAAAGGGCTTTGTATTTCTTCATCATTTTGGTGCCGCCAAACTAAATTTAAGGGATCTATGCTCTATCATCATGATATAACACTATCTCTAGAAACTAAATCTACCTATAGGCACTCTTAGTGAAATAGGGAATGGAAAATTTAGACTCACACTAGGAAGGAAAATATATTATGTGAGCCTTAACCTCATTTAAGATATCTTACTGCTATTGTGTTGAGAGATAGGGGCTTTACAAGAGGTAAGTATGGAAATTCCTAGCATATGCCAAATCTCTTTTTGGGGGACTCTCCTAACTCTATCTCCTACCTAGCCAAAATAATTACTCATAATATAGGAAAGAGATAAGAAAAAAGCCAATGAATAGGTGAACTCACTGGTCTCACAACCAATCGCTATTCTAGACTACTTCATCTTTCGTTTCCAATTTGATCTTTTCCCAACTTCATAAATGAATTTCAATCACTAGTGATTCCTTGACAGAATCTTATTAGACACAATTTGGTAGGAAACTACTCCTCCATGTAGACAATTAAGATGGTAACCCATTTTATAGCGTGTAGAACATCCCAAGGATCTACCCCTTTTAAGTGGCATCTATGTCATCCCCACTATTTAAAGGCACATTCATTGGGGGTAGGGTGGGGTGGAGGTAGTATCTATACATAGAGAGGGAGTTTGGATGGACCTATGTGAGAAGCTCAAGTTTTTCTCCCTAACAATAAAAAATGTATGGTATCATTTTAATCAGAAAATTTGCTTATCGATCTGTTGGACATCCATTAACTTATTGATAATATAGTTATGGGCAATAATAACTATTGTTGGAGCCATGTAAAATAATGCTTCCATTTTCGATGTCAGAGCCTCGTTCATTTTTTAGGCCCAGGTATCCCTTAACATGGTTGACATGCATGTCTTTAAAAAATTATGCATATTCTATAAGAAACTATGTTCTTGGCACTTCTTACAGACAATAGAAACTGCATCAATTTGGATACCAATAATAACGGTGAATCATCTTACCTAACATACATGTACCATGCATTTTTCATGCCCTAATGGCAATGATAGATGCCCCATGTGAGGTGCTTTCACCTTATCAAAAAAATTGATGAAATTGGTCAACAACAAAATGGGTATTGAAAAATAACAGCTAAGATCAACAAAAAAAATACAAAGGAACATGAAAATTGAATGATTTGATTGGAAAATACATATGTCTAGCATTTCACAATTTTGGGATTGAAAATCACTTGCCCATCTAAAAAAGGGAGGTACTTGTGTGATTGAGCATCAATCCACAAAACAAAAACAAAACATTGAAACCCTTTTCTTGTCTTGATGTGAAAGCATGAAAAGGCACACCCTAGAAACACTATAATGATAATGAGAGGATGAAGAAGGACAATTTTCATGAATTGAATCAGACCATTAACTAGTTGAGGATGCCATTACATTCAATGACATAATCAAAACTACATTGGCATGGAAATGGAATGAAAGTGACATTGTTCTCGACCACCAAATCAAAGTGATCTATCTTTGCTTTTTTCACCTATGATTTCAAGGAATTACTTATTATTTACCCAAATAAGAGGATATAAATCTAGCATTGCTTCATTTACATCTCGAACTCAATCTTAGTCATCTCAATCTACTAGTGGTGAGGGATAATTCAATGCAATGAAATGATGAACCTTTAAATTAGACACAAATTGAGGCCCATCTATATTAAACCACTCCTTCTACACTTAATAATGTTGTTTTTTTGCTTTAATATGTTCTTAGGAAGATTTATAGAAGATTGCATATTATGTGCCTAATATTATTTATTTTAGAAGAATATTGTGAGAATATTGGGCAGATTAGGAAGATTTGGAGTTGCTAATCTAGGGACTTTCTCCCTACTATTGATGCAGGTGGATCTTTAGAAGTAGTGGCATGGGAAAAGCTAAAAATTCAAAGTGGAAAAAAGGCAATTATCTTGACATCAAATTGAAGTGCTCATCGCCCTGATTCCAACGATGCGAACGACACTCCAATCTGAGTCTGAATGAAGGAGATAGAAGCAGTCAAATTTCTGGGTTGACTTGCAGGAAATAGGGGAAAATGAAAATCCAAGGATTCTCCTGGAAATATTTCCATTGCATAGATATTTTCATTCTGAATCTACTGCAACTTGAATGGGCTAACATGGACTTCAGATGATGAAGTTATCGCGAAAAGAAGTTGTCTTTGTTCCTTTGAAAAAGGAGGAATTTCTTCTAAAAAAAATGGGTTTAAAGCCTTCTAAAGGAAAATCACAATCGGAAGGGTCCAAAGGGCAGACTTAAGACAGGCAGACTGAGCACCCGATTAGTGAAATCCGATTAATCGCAATCGGGTGTAGGCGACATGCGATTTCGGCGTCGGTGATTGGCATCGGCGTATGCCTTGGTACAAAGGAAGAACGCCTGGACCATAGCGAATGCGATATGCCGATCCATGGCGTGCGATCTCAGTCATCAGATTGGAAAAGAGATCAACGTCCAGGATTTAATCGGTAGTTGGGAGATCGATGATCCCTGACACAAAGGGCCGATGCGATAGCAACCTGCGATGTGATATTGACCATCCGATCAAGGAACAGATCAATAGTCGAGATTCAAACGGCAATCAGCGATCCCCGATGCCAGGGACAATTCGATTGCGATAACGATGTGCTGATAAGGGCTGGACCCGACGGGATTATAGACCTGATTCTATAAAATTTGAAGTTCAATTTTTCAGATTTTCTGTGTCATCCCATGTATTTGGGGTTTTTGGCCAATCCGCCTATGTGATGCGATATGACAACTAAACGTAGACCCAACCGGAGATTAAGGCAGATTTCATAAAATTTGAGATCCAGACTTTAAGCTTTGTGGTCAAATTTTCTTGTTTTCCCGTGTATTGTTTGTTTGAACGAAAAGAGCTATTTCGGGGTTTTTGCTTGAAAAATCCCTATTATAGATGAACAGATTGTCGATTTAAGCGTGCTTGTAACAAAACAATGTTATAAAACACGACGCACGTCGAAAAGTATGGGGGGGATTCCTCGGGAGGAAGACAGAGAGCTTGAGTGCCAGAGAGCGAAAGGGAAGACTGCACGAGACGGAGAAGCAAAGCTAGACAGAGCGAGAGGGCCAGATAGAGCCAGAGAGCTAGACAAAGCCTGAGATGTTACTCAGAGAAGCGTAAAAGCCAAAAAGCTTGAAAGCTAGAGCGTTGCAGAGCCACAGTGCTTGATAGAGGCAGAATTATAAGATTCCTTTTTGTAACTAATGCTTGTACTCTTCTTTTCATGCCATTTAATGAATGAATGCCTCCCCATTGATCAAGCAGGGCTTGGAGACGTAGTCCAAGTTGGATGAACTTTGTTATCAAGTTTTGTTGTCTTCTTCTCATGCCTTATGTGTTTCTTCTTCTTCTCTCATGTGCACATTAGATTTCTATGGTTAAGCTGCAATTCCTACATGTGATTCTTTAATACATCTATAAGCAAAAGATTCTGGATCAACTATAGGAGGATTAAGATTGGATAATAAATGAACAAAATGTCATGAAATCATGGACAAATTCTGGAGCTCCAATGGTTGAGAAAATCTAGGAAAAGATTTTTTGGGTGCATTTTCGATAGTGTTCGACACCCTTCCTTGAAGCAGAATCAAGTGAATATACGAATTTTAACTCTAAAAGCAAACAAGCAACAAGTTCACATCTCCTGCAAGCGAGCGTGAGTATTCATTCAAGCAATTTGAATCAAAACAATACAAAGTTCAAACCTTCAAACGAACCAGAGTGAAGATCATTGCAGCAACCATCAAAGCAGCCAAACAAGTTCAACTCTAACACCAATCAAGCAAGTTGAGATCAACATCAAGCGAGCGTGGCTATTCCTTCAGGTGAGCGTGAAGTCATCAAGTAAGGCAAGTGAGCATTCATGCAAACACAATTGTCATCAAGCGAGCATGAATTCCATAATTTAAGCAAGAAAGCTCTACAACTCTAGCAAGTGTTCCCAGCAAGTGCAATAAGCAACAAATTAAGGGAGCATGCCATTTAAGTCTCATAGCAAGTGAGCCTGTCATGCAAGTAACAAAATCAAGTGAAACAGTTCAAAGCACGACATCTACGACAAGAGAGCCTGATTCCAAGTGAGCAAATTCAGATGGGGAAACATATTCAGTTGTTAAACATTCTTCACAGTTGATCATCTCCAGTGATGAAGACCTGGTGCACATCAACAAAGAAACTCTTGCTGATCTTTCACGGCATCTACGACAAACACATGAAACTATTGAATTTATTCAACTCGAGTTGCAACTTCAAAGGAATGAATTGCAAGAAAAGAGTGATACTTTCAAGTCTTTGAACCCTCCAGATGATAAGTCATTCATCCCAACAACTTCAAGTGTTGAAGTTGTTCCAGTTAAAATTTCTTCCAAACCCTTCATCAAGCCCTGGGAAGAAATTCAAAATAACAAGAATCGATGAGGCTTAGGATATGTCACTGATGACACCAACTTACATATCCCATATGCCAGATTATTCCAAGCTAATTAAGTTCGTCAGTGTCAGATTTCTTACACACCTCACCTCAGTAGGTTCTGAGAAAGTTGCAGACAAACAAAATTGCACGCAACCTGAAGTTGAAGTCCAACCGAAATGTTCTCATTGTCAAAGAACTGGTCATATGGAAGATCAGTGTTTTGATCTCCATCCTTTTCACCATTGTGGCAAGCAGAATCATTCCTTAGAAAAATGTCGCAACCGACCAAAATCACCGAGATTGAAGATACATTATGAATGGATCGATCCTTGGGAATGGTCATCCACAATCAAAATATTGTGTCAGTTCTACAACTGACTACAATCACACATAGTGTAGCCAACAGTGCAACGATGATGGTACTCTCATGCAGTTGAGCGAGGGAGTACAACAGTGAAACTCTCCTACACCTGAAGGGGGGGAGTTCAAAATTTAGATATAATTTGAAGAAGATTGTCTCTCCTTTCAGCTGAAAAAGGGGCGAAAATGTCAATGAAATTGACAAGTGGTTGTCAGACTGAAATTCTCGACAACATCAGCGAAGGCGAAGCAGCTAGTGGGCATCTTCATTAGCCAGTGGGCATTTTTCTTCAGCAGTGAGCATTAGCGAATTCGCAAGTGGGCGATCGACAACAAAAGTAGCAGTGAGCAGCTTTCATCATAGCAAAACTAACATTGAGTTGTTTTTTGACATCTTCAGCCAGTGGACATTCATCAAATTGTGTCAGTGGACACCATATGCTATTTTCTAGCAAAGGACAGTTGGATCCTTTTGTGGCTTGGAACATGATGGAGTTGTCAAGCGTCATTTAGAGTGAATCAATCATGCAGCTGACTCAGTCTCTTGATATTGCAATTTTTTCAGTATCCAGATTTGGCGGTTTTTTTAGGCAATGTTTTTTAGGATCAACATGAGAACATGGAAGATGGTTCCTCGTTCTTATTTTGGATTTATCATTGAAGGGGGGGATGTTAGTCTCTCTCACAAAACAATAATAAATCCAAAAATAAATAAATTAATTAAATATTACAAGTTAGGAATTTGTGTCTAATTATTGGGTTGTTCCTCTAAGATAGGAGTTAGTTTAGGTAACTCCTATATTGGTGTGTGTTTGGTGAGAAATTATCTCAACCAAAGGTGTCTAAGATAGCACACACTATCTTGGGACACTGTCTCTCATCTATTTATTTGTAACACTACATTCTTTTAATGAGAGAGAATATGTGAGGAATGCTGAAGGCTCTCTGCCTTTTATGCCACTATTTTGTGTCTAGTTTTTATGTGTGTTTTCTGTAGTCTGTTTGAGTTAATTTTATTTTTCAATATTAAATTGGCAATTCAATTTTAATAAATTATTAAATAAGTTGGTTAAAAATAATTGAGTAGAACTTCTTATTATCGAAAACAAAATTATACATTCATCGCTTTTAAAATAATAAATATAATTATTTATAATTAATTACTACAATGTATATATTTATAAATTTTTTTGAATATAATTGAAATTTGTTAAACGCCATTTTTAGAAAAAAATTCAATAAATATTATTTTCAAAAGTCATGGATATCTGACTTTTCATTAATTTTAAATGAACATTACATGATCTTAGCGTCGAAATTCTTCAATATTCTCTTAGTGTAATAAGGTAAAAACATTTTTTAATTCTAGGATTTTTATTCCATGTTCTACCTAAATTCCAAGTCATTAACCATATTTTTATTCCCGGGCAATAGAGGTATATCACCCTTTGTATTAATAATATTTCTTACGACGGGTTTGCGATGACAAAGATATGGGCGGGTGAACATCAAATAAAGTTGGGGCGCAAATTTTGAGAGGAGCACGTCAAACACGTGGACAACTGGTGCCAACCCATTAAAAATCTCTAATGGCCATAAACAACTATCAACTTGTGCCAACTCATTAAAAATCTCAAATGGCAATGGTTTGAAATGATTGAGTTAAACAAATTCAATGTAGAATAAAATAGAAAAGGGTATGATGGAGCCTTTTTTTTATTATAAGTAGATTTGCTAACCACATTCTTACAAAGCAAATGTGTGTACCACTTAGTGCCCAGAATGTACCACCTGTAATAAGTTGATGAAGTGTTTACCAATGTCTACTTTTTGTATATAGAAAATTTCTTCTTATGTTTATGATAATTAAATATTAACTTATATATGTTTGAAAAGTTTTTATCATAAACAAAATTTTATATTTATTTATTGTTTTTAAAATTAAATAATAATTAGCAATAGTATTGCTTTTAAAATTAAATATAATAAGAGATATTTATTGTTTTAGAATCTTATTTAAAAAATATTTTTAATATCATCACTTTTCTTAAGTTAATTATTGGAATTTTTTTTAAATGTTATAATTTTTAATAATTGATAATAAATTAATCTATATTTATTAATAAATGTAAGTGAAAATTATCTAAGTCGTGTGGTGGGGACATTTTGTTGTCTTTCTCTTTAGTTCAGTGTGGTTGGGATAATTTGTTGTCTTTCTCTTTATTTGGGTTCTGGACGGGGATAGTTTGTTATTTACATCTTTACTCATGTTAGAATTTCATGTTATGACATGTTTATCTGTAACACGATTATCTATCTCTATCTCGATTTCTTTGAATAACAAGTTGAGATATCCCCAGACAATGTAAATATTTAATTTACTGCAAACTAAACAAACTGATTATTATTTCAAGTTATAAAAAACTATTTCTTGAATTAAATTATGCAGAAATGAAATAGCAATTACATGTAAATATTGTTTTCACTTGTTAGATTAGTTAGGATTGAAAGTTACTTGTCCCTAACTAATTTCTTGAGGATTTATTCAAGAAAGATCAAGAGGATAGGGGCATCTGAGATCAAGAGAGAAAGTGAGCAAGAAAGTGAAGGTAAAGGAAGAAAATATGTGATGAGATGTCAGACAGTTTTCTGTCGCTACGTTTGGTTAGGAACAGATAGCTGTGAGACAGTGGGTTCTCAAAATAAAAGAAGAAGCTTCCTGTATCCAGGAACAACACGGGGGCAGACTAGATGAAACAATAGTCTCAAGGTTGGGAGGCAAAGTAGCGAGGAGCTAAAGGTTTAGTTGCAAACCAAATCTGGAAGACATCGTATTCCAAATAAGTGAAATTTTCATATTAAATAATTATAGATCTGATATATATATATCTATATATATATTGATAACAAATGTTAGAGATAGAATGGTTAACTCGGGGTATCTTGTATAGAATAATCCATAAATAATTTTTATGTAACTAGATGAGAAGAAGAATTACTTTTCTAATACCCAACGAAATGCACAGTCAAATGTGGTGAAAATGACAAAAGAAGCTTACATAGCCTAGATATGCAGACATCATGGCAATAGAACAAAAACAGGAAGACAAGATTCGTCAAAGACTTCTACACAAAATATATTCATACAACAAAACTAGTATGCCCATAATCCTTTTAATAGGTAAAGGAAAAACCCTGATCACCAAACACAGAAGGAACACACACACACATATGATCAAATAACCTTATAAAAATTCATATCATGTTAAAAAAAAGCATTTAGGAACACAAACCTTCCAATGTTAACAACTAAACTTGAGGTAGTAGAATGAAATAAAATTGAATTTATAGATTGCGACAAGTAAATTACAAGTATACATCCTTTATTTCATGCACGACCAAAATTCCTACTCGTGTGGGCCAGGTCAGATAATGGTAAACTTTACTTGATAAACCATAGCTGATAAAATTTTTATAGTTTCAACTTGAAAAATGGACGAGCATTTCAACTTCTATTTCTGACGAAAATGATGAAGTGACTACCAAAACATTACATTATCCATAAGAGGTTTATAGATAATTATGTAAATGGAAAAAAGAGAATTGTAAGCTAGCCAATAAAACCCTCTTAACAACAATAAGAAACTATTCGAATCTCGAATCTATTATCAAAGAAAGGAAGAAAATAGAGCTAGGCCAGGGTTTTGGTTTGTCGTTAAACATTTACAAAAATATACAAATGCATTTCGCCGATAATGCTTCCAATAGTAAAGATATTACATATATATAAATAGATAAGTTAACAGTTCACTTAATGGAGTCTTCTTTTGGGAGTCCAAAACCCTAAAACTAAGAAACCCTTAAAAGAACATAATGGGCAAAGCTCAAGTACCTGGTAGATGTGTTGGAACAACCATCACGGTGTTCAGTGGGTTGAGTAAAGGCTTTCTCCGACATTTCACCCAAAACACTATCACCTACGAAACCCTCCATCCCAACTCGAAGGAGTCTCAAATATTAAAATTTTGTGTATGAAAACAAAGATTAGGTAAAAAGCTTGTGAATAGAAAGAAATAGCCAACAAACCCACTCAAAAATTACCTGTTTTGAAGCTGCATGAAGAAACCCTCTTCGTAGCAGAACGCTGAACCAAAAACCAGATGAGCTTGTCAACAAAATCCATATATGAATAGGAAACATATTATGACAACAGTGAACCAAAGAAAAAACAACCTCCAAAAACAAGAGATAGACTTGTAAATACTAGAGTGCAGGAAAACCCCTCTACAGAGTATGCTATGTCTATTTCCGGGAGAAAGAAAATGAAAATACGACGACATTACACCAGAGGCATAGGACCTCAATATTCTCCACCATTGTCCAATTCGAATCGAAACCTGGGTACCGTTGATGAGGAGCCACTCCCGAGGTCGCTAACGACATTGTACAATAGACGAAGAGTCCAGAGGGGGAATACCTCCACACCTAGGCTGATGCAACAACCATAGAGTTAATGAGGTATAAATGTAGATGGGTGGCAATTTAATGTATTTCTCAGTGACAAGACATAATTAAAGTCCTCAGCTCAACCATTGTTGAATATACTATATAACAAATCGTGGATTAAGGGTTTATAAGTGGGCTAGTTGACTTGGTTGAAATCCAAGCAATGTATGACCCTGTTTAACATTAGCCATGGCAAGTATACAAAATCTATGTTTGGTTTGTTTGTAAAAAGAACCATATTATATTAGTCTGAAGCAATGTAAAAAAAAATAACATTAGTAAGAACTTACAGTCCTGGTGTAACTGTATATATTAATGGTAAAAGATCTCTATTTAAATTCAAGTAATTTATTTAAAAAAAATATTTATGGATATCTTGACATGTGGGTGTGTGACATATTGATCTGAAAATCACTCTTGAGTGATCTTAGTTAAAGAATTATTGAATGAAAGTGTTACAGACTCATGTGCTGGTGTGTGTCTATGTTATTTTAGGCAACAGATCGATCAGATTGCAAAATACATAAACACTAGAAAATGGAAAACAGTAAGAGAAACACAGTAAGCAAATACAGGAACACGACAAATTAATAAGGATTTCACCCTATCCTCTAGGGCTACGTCTCTGGTCCAGCTTTCAATGGTGGCCTTCTTTTATTGTATCTTTAAAGTAGAGATTTACAATGAGGAGCTCAACTTGAGTCTCCTAAAACAGAAATGATGCTTGGCAGGGTGGTTCTTGGATTCCCCAAGCCACTAGAGTGCATAGACTCTTTTCCTCTCCAAGTCTTGACCTCTCTGGTCTTTAATGGGAGGAGCCCAATGTGGTGCTCAATTCCCGACAGGTCCTCTTAGGGATTGCTTGAATCTCTCAAGCTTTATGTTTGCTTGATGCTGCCTTAGGCTGCAGGTCAGCTTGTCCCTCTGTCTTTTTGCTTCTTGCTTCACTGTCTCTTCTTTTCTCGGTCTTCATTCTTGTCACCTCTCGGTGTCTTCCATTCTGTCTGTTCATGTCATAAAGCCAATTTGTCTCACGACTGTTCGATTCCTCTTCCACCCCCATTGAATTGCCTACTGTTGCTTGCTTGGAGTTCCCTGTCTATGCATCATCATCAACGGCTCACAAGGAGTGGCCGCTTGTCCTCTTGCGAACTATGTTAGCTCTTCCTCAATGATTCGGTTTTTTCGATTACGTTATGCAACGACTCACTCGCCAACTCAGCGGTCAAATTAGACCTCAAACTCTTATGTGTCGCGACTTAATCCCTTGTCAAATCTAGTTTCTCCATCTTGCGCGATCTCTGCCGTCAGATCTGGAGCCTCCAGATCCTGTGCCATTAGCTCATTTCATGGGTTGACCTGCTTGACCATTAGCGTGCGATGAGCAGTGGTTTTCTCTTTCATCCACCCACCATGTGTCGGGCACTGAATGGAATGCTCGTTTTTCTCCAAATCCGCTTACCACCCAAGGGTGCCCCTGATATACTGCCGGTTTTGGGAGCGTGGGTCCCACCTTTTGCCTTAGCGCTTTCCTCACAGTTTCCTGGCTTCCATGCAACCGAGCGCTTGGGGGGTCTTTCCTTCTCGAGGGGTTTTTCCCAGTGATGCGCATAAGAAATGCCCTTTATTTCCCGATTCGGGCTTCCCAACTGCCAGTTTTGCCTCCTGCGCTGTCTCCATGGGCCTTGGTCAGCGCGCTTTGATCGAGGTCCTCGTCGTTCCTCGCTGGCTGCAAATTGCCACTGTCAGAGGTCTTCCTGGTTGCTCTTTGTTCACAAATTCGAAGTCTGTCCTGTTTTGACACAGTCATGGCATCTTGATTATTTTTCATGGATCCAATTCGAATCACAGCCTTCCCACCGAAAAAGCTTTTGGACCACCAAAAGTTGGTTTTCAAGCATCAACTAAGTGAGGGTAAAATTGTCTCACTTGTCCAATCTCTATCCACTTTGCACTGCTCGACTTTGAACCCTTAAGCCCAATTTTGAGGTACTCAACATCTCCTCTGCGCGTCATCCTCACGTTCCTATCCAGAACTGTGTCCTCCTGCAATCCATTAAGGTATTCAGGTCGCAGGTCATCAATAGAAGGAAATTGACTCTGCTCTTCGGGATCCTCAATTAGTGAGGGTTCAAACAATCTCAAGCAGTCTGCATTCACGACTGAGTAGATGTGCATGTAAGCTGGTAGATCAAGGCGAAAAGCATTTTCACCAATCTTCTCAAGTATTTTGGAAGGTCCATAACTGATAGGCTTTATCTTTTTACCTTCACCTTGCATCATGTCCTTGCTGATGTACAGCCAGACTTGGTCACCAACTTGGAAACTATGCTCCATATGATGCTTGTCATGCCTTGCCTTGTATTTGGCTTAGCTCTTTTCCAACTATTCCTATACTGCCTAGTGGATCTCTTGGATTTGTTTAATGAACCTAGTTGCCTTGTCCATATCACTATGTCCATCAACTGTGGTATCTTTACCAAAGAAAAAATCCAAAGGAGACCTTGGTGTGAAACCATAACATGTCTCAAAAGGAGATCTTTGTGTAGAAGAATGTTTTTCTTTGTTCTAAGCATGCTGCACATAACACAAATGTTCATCCCAAAGCTTAGGATGTTTGCTGCAATATCCTCTGAGTAACTAGATCACAGTCTTGTTAATTACTTCTGTCTGGGCATCAGTTTGTGGATGAGAAGTTGTTCTCTTCTTTAGTTTGGTGTCCATCAGTTCCCACATACTCGATCAAAACTTCCCCGCGAATCAAGTGTCTCGATCAGATACAATGGAAGTGGGTAGTCCAAAATGAACCCATACATGTTCAAAGAATAGTTTTGCAGTTTGTTCAGCTGTAATATGTTTCTTACAAGGTATCAAAATACACATTTTGCTGAACCTATCCACAACAACATATAGATAATCATGACCTTTCCAAGATTTAGGTAGTCCTCCAACAAAATCCATGGAAACATTTTCCCAAGGGTGAGAAGGAACTGGTAATGGAGTGAACAAGCCTAGTTTTCTATTGTTGGGCTTGCTTTTAGCACACATAGTACACCCTCGTACATATCTAGAAACATCTCATTCATTCTTGGCCAATAGAAAAATCTTTGCAGCTGTGCAAG
>APFE031715833.1:0-11027 GCA_000404065.3 Pinus taeda
AATATGCGAAGAAAATATCCCCAGAACACAGAATAGCAATGATTTTATTACTCAGAGAGAAATGTTCACAGGCCTCTTCGAGGGGGCAACCTCCAATAGAGCAGAGCTCGATTACAAAACAAGACACGATACTCCTCGCAGGGAGTCTCTATCCTTTATATATGACTCATACATGCAATACCACGGGCCAATACCGTGGGTTTAATTAATACCATCTATCTAATACTACCGCCCATTTACCCTTTATTTAATACTACCGCCCATTTGCAACTAATTGTGGTCCCTTCATTAATTGCGGGTTAACCACTTACAAATATTAATATGGGCTTTATTGACTCTTGACTATGATGTGATCCCATGACATAAATAAGGGGGTTAGGGTGGGACCCTAACAGAAAAATAGAGAACGAGCAAACTGCTCATATACCACTGGTCGGAACTTAAACATGAAGGCAACAAATTACAGATATAATCATAAATACATACGTGTAGCAGAAATAACACTTGATTTCATTAATATCATAATACTAAAATATGCTTACAAACATAATGGAAATAAGCTAGCTTGGGCAATGGTAGCTTATCTCTGAGGAGAGATGTGGCGGCAACATGCCTCTGAACTATGTTATAATGAGGCTCAAGAACCTATTTATTATTGAACAACAAGCGAAAACTCTAAACAACCAAAACCCTAACCCCAGGGGATGTAATGCCAAGAGTTTGTGGGCCCCATTGGGGTTAGTTGGGCAGCCAATTTCCTGGGGTCGTGACTTGATCATATTATCTTTGTTTGGCACTTGTGATACCTTGTTGGAAAGGTCTCCCCAAGTACTACAGAATTTGCAATAGACCCCTGTCACCTACCTACGGTTATGGGCCTGCGACAAACCTAAAAAAATGTCGTTTAGGGGGTCAAAACTACTCTAGAAGTTTAGGACCCGAAAAACTATTAAAAATAGTAAATATTGAAATAAATAAGGAAACAGATGAAACCAACCGGAGGTCTAAGTGGAATAGACGGGTGGCCACCAATATCCACCTGAATCATAGTGAGACAAAAGTGTGCATATTGAATAACGGATAATGGTAAACAAGTATGCAATATGTCAAAAAAGAAAGCACAATCAAAGAGGCTAAATTGTTCACTTAACATCCAAGTTTAGAATACCCACATCCACCAAAGATCGTTTATAAATATGTGTGAGGTTGTAAGGCTATATGGTTACAGAATTAGAGAATGTGAGAGTTGATTGAGGTGTTCCTCATTAATTACATAGCACATATATAGAGCTTATGTGAAGAAGATTTGAGGAGAAGAAGAAACAGGAACAAAGATGGAGGTATGAAAATTTATAAACCAAGTAACCATCACATTGTTATTTCTTGTATGTATCAGGGGATTGTAGTCTCCTTTCAAGTTGTAGCTTTATAAATAACAGGTTGGAGCCTGTTGAGGTAGGAGCTTTCTATGGGTTGTAGTTTATAGAAAATATATGGGAGTTGGATCTTCCGTATAAGTTGTAGCTTGTAGAAAAATCGAGGTAACAACCTCTTGTAGGTTGGAGCCTACAAAAAATCAGATGTAATAAGAGAGTAGGAGCTTTCCTTTGCATCGCAACAATAACAAAGTTGTGGTTTTCTCCCTTTATGGGTTTCCACTTATATCTGGTGTCCATATGTCATGATTGTCTGTGTTGATTTTATGCTGTCATGAAAGTTGTTATGTTGTGGTTCATATATTACATATTGTTCATATATTAAATTTGCATCTTATGTGGTGTTAAAATGCTTATTGAATAGTTCAGATAAATATTAAAAAGAAAAGAAACAAAAATTTCTTAAATATACTACACTGATTCACTCCCTCTCCCCTCCTGAAGCCCAATCCTCTGTTTCCATCAGCAAACGCAAACACTTTCTATTCTATTCGATTGTACTCCAACTAATATTGTGTGAAACATTCTCTATCCGATTTCAGTATACTCCCCAAAAATATGACCCCTAATTCTTACATACATATGAAAAGTCAGGAGTGTAACTAATAAATAAAAAAAAGTCAATATTAATTCTCCAACAAAATAATAAAGACTTTTAAAACATTTTAAATTTAACCATATATATCTCAATTTATATAATAATTATTATTAAATAAAAAAAAAATTATTATTCCATAAATAAAATAATAATATCTTCAATCAAATGCGTTATTAATCAATATATTATACTATATTCTTCAATTGTTTTTTTAACAAATAGCCCAAGTTCCAATCTAACTATGGATTAGAGTATATATAAGCCTAGGCCTTAGAGTATATATCAAGATAATTAAGGAAAAATAACTCATGTTTCAAGTTGTAATGCCATATTATATAGGTGTAAACGTACCCATGCTAAAAATAGGATGGATAGATGGGTGGATATATTGGGAAATGCAAGTCATTTTAGATAAATGCAGAAGAAAGGATGGATAGGTGGTTTTTCGGGAAATTGAAGCAAATTTTAGATAACGTAGACAAAAAGAGAGCTTGATCTGCTCTCTTTTCAAGGTATTCCAGTTTCCAACCAATACAAAATGTAAGTAAACTGAGTAACCAATACCATCGAAGAAAATGAAAGGTTGTGTTTTATTCGAGAAGGCTTTTGACAGTCAACCCCGATGATGTTATGCTTCTTTCAAGGAGGGAGGACTTTGGCAGTCAGTCCAGATTATATTGTCTGGACTTTGAAAATGGAATTTGGAAGTTATGTTTAACTACGTTAATAATATATAGAAGTATTTTATTAGTCTGTCAATCAATGTACTTAGTGCCGCGAAGCGGTACAGGGTCAGGCGCTAGCATTATGTATATTACTTGGGTGGTGGGGTTGCTGCTGCAGCTGCTGTTTCTGCTGACTGCTGCTCCTTTTTCTTTTCATTTCAGAGTGAATGACGACGCCACAGTTACCCTCGAGCAAGAAGAGGAGGTGAAAATTTATAAAAGTTGCCAAAATAAGGCCGTTGGATGAGAGACCGGGGATAATATAATTTTGGTAATATTGTAAATTTAAATAGTTTAAAATGTATCAATAAATTTAGGGCTATCAAAATTTTTGGGATATTTTATTTTTGTTCAACGGCATAGTGTATTTTAACCCCAATTGATTTTATGAATTATTTACTGGTGTGTTGTTTTCGTAGATTTATTCTCTTTTTGGTTTGTGATGCATCAATAAAATTATATGATATTTTAACGTCCTAAGAGACTAAAATTAGCCTATAAGAGTATCGATTCCTGCCAAATGACTCCAAATTAATAAATGGGTAAAAGCTCGATTTCACTGTCAAGGCCATTGGTGGTTAGGTAAAAAGCTCGATTTCCCTGTCAGTCTATACTTCACTACTGACGATTACCCAGAGAAGCAAACTTGACTGTCACAAGAGTTGATGGGCCGCTTCTGTTTTTCTTTCTTTTCTTGGTGAGAATGGACCCATCCACAGCATTCATGGCGCCTGAAAAGGAAGGGCCTCTCCCATTGCACTGCATAGCATATGATGCATTCATTATTTCTTTTATGAATAAATGGCAGTCTCACTGTATGCATGTTTTCTCGCTTTCCAACAGCCAACAGAGCCCTCTCTGCTGGTTGTTGGCCTTGGGTGCCTTGGACTTATTCGGTTGTATGCCTGGCCTGGGCGAGCACGGATTCTCGTAGATGAATGCTACACAGTGGAGATCCAACCCCTAGGACAACGGTCATCTCACAACGCTCCACTACATTGCCCCATATAAATTAAATTAAGTCAGAATTCTCATGTGGGGCTGTCAATAAGTGTCCAAGTCGTTACTAAATATTTAATGTTAGTGGTATATGCTTTGTTAAATTTTAAAAAAATAATTAAAATAGGTGGAATATTAAATATTTATCTTAATAAAGATATTAGTCATATTGGAATATATATATATTTGAAGTTATTTAATTAATTTTGACATGAATTAAATTTTCTTTCATTCTAAAAGAGATTTGTATTTCAAGATATTTGATTTCTTTTGGGGCTTGGTAGATTTGAAGTTAATATGCATCTAGGCTAGTTTAATTCCCCTCTAAATAAGGTGTATTCCACATGAACACCATGGATCAATACAAGGGGTTCTCATACTATGAAGTTATTTTTAATTTAATGTTAGTTTTTTATTAATTTTATTTTATTTAATTCCCCCTTTCAATAGGTTATATTCCACATGAATACATAGATACCATGGGTCAATACTATGAAATTACTTTTAATTTGATATAATTTTTTTATTGAATTAAAGCTTTTGTGATCCATATCACTTTTTTGAGACATGTTTTCGGCCATAATCACATCAAAATTCATTTATATTAATTCATTTGCATTTATTGAGGTGTTTCGAACAAGTTTGGTTCATGGTTAAGACAAGATGAAGAATCAGATCATGGCAACAAGTTAAACGATAAGATGAAGAATCAGATCATGGCAACAAGTTAAATAGAGAGATCGTTCAAAGTTCAAACACTACTTTTGACCAAAAGAAATGTCTACATTTGACTGGACCATAGAAAGAAATGACTATTTAATTAAATGACTACATTTGACTGGACCACGACTACATTTGACTCAACCATGAGTTAGGGGAAAGTTTATTAATTAATTAATTAATTAATTAGTTTTATAGTTATTAGTTTATTGTTCATATAAATTATTTATTATTTAAATATATATAGACTAAAATAATGCCTATTATTTATTTTATTTTGACTCCACCTAATTAATTTTTTAATATAATTTCAAATTTTAAATACCATAAGTAATACTATGAGTTATTTATTTGAATATTTATTTTATTTTATTTTGTTTTATTTTTGGTCACACAAAAATGTTTTCACCTTATTAAATTTTTTATTTTCACCTTATAAAACGTTTTTAGTTCAAAAATAGAAAAAAAAATTAAAGTGATATGGTGATGAGTGCAAACATTTAAATGTTGGTTCAAGGTCAATTAATAATAAAATGTTAAAGTAATAGAAATAATAAAAATCAATTTGTTATATTTGGATTTCGTGAATGCCCTTTGTTGCAATACCATGGGCCAATACCATGGCTTATCAATACTGCATGCCCAAAAACCATAACTTATTTCACAACCAAAATATTTTATAACAATATGACAAGATTCTCAACCATGGATATTTATCCCCATTTGGCCATGGATATTATTAACTTGTAATTTAATTAGGCTTGTTACAATAAAATGGCTTACCAATACCACATGCCTAGGAAAACATAACTTATTTCAGGATCAAAATATTTTAGAACAATATGAAAATATTCTTAGATATTATTAACTTGTAAATAGACTTTTTTACTTATTCCACAATCAAAATATTTTATAACAATATGACAAGAATTTTGATCATGGATATTCACTACCACTATAAGATTCATGTTATGAACTTGTGAATAGGCTTCCTTATAATAGCATAGGCTAATACCATGGCCTAGCAATGCCACATGCCAAAAAAATTATAACTTATTTCACAATCAAAATATTTTTCAACAATATGATAAGAACCATGGATATTAACCCCCACTTTACCGTGGATATTATTAACTTGTAAATAGACTTTGTTACAATACCATGGCTTATCAATACCACATGCCCAAAAACCATAACTTATTTCACAATAAAAATATTTTATTTTAATTTAATTTTATAACATTTTCTAAATTGAAGCTAAAAGGAGAAATATATCTAAATCCTCTACAAAAAATATTCCCATAGAAATTAAATTAAGGTTTTAATAAATTGAAAATGGTAATACTTTCATATTTAAAGATATGGAATTTATATAATATAAATAATATTAGTAAGAACCAACATTGATCCATCTTAAATAAGGATCCAAGTGATGACAATGAGCAAAAGCGAAGGGGAGATAGGGAGGTGAGAAGGAGGGAGATAGTGACAAAGTTGGAGGGCAGAGAGAGTTGGAGGACGAGAGAGAGGGAGGAAAGAACAAAGGAGAGATGGAGAGAGTGAGGGAGAGAGGAGAGGAGGGAAGAGAAAGAGGGAGACATTGATATGGAGGGGAGAGGGATGGAGGGGAGAGAGAGAGAGAGAGAGAGAGAGAGAGGGAGAGATAGAGGGGGGTGGGAGAGAATGGGAGAGAGAGGAATCAAGAGAGAGAAGGAGATAGAGATGGAGTTGCAAGGGGGGGAAGGAAAGGAAGAAAAAAGACATAGAAGGAGAAATGTGGAGAGAGAGAGGGTGTGACAAGGGAGCAATGGAGAGAGAGAGTGAGGGAGAGAGGAGAGTGGGAGGAGAGAGAGAGAGAAGGATAGAAGGCGAAGAGAGAGAGGCAGAGAGGAAGGAGGAAGGGATCAATAGAGATAGATAGATATGGAAAGAGAGTGTGTATTTTTGGGGTGAGATAGAGAGAGTGAATAGGAAAGAGACACATAGATACAAATATATATTATACAGTTTTATATAACCAACCTAGATCCATCTTATCCTCGTATCTATCAAGTGCCGAGAGGGATCAAATCTCTTGAGGTGCAAACCTTTCCTCAAGTTTTGCGCTTAAAAAAGAGGTTTGCACCTCGAGAGATTTGATCCCTCTCGGTGCTTGATAGATCTGAGATTAAGATGGATCTACAAAATACTTTTATATTTTAAATGATAAGGCCATTGTTAATCCTCCCAAATTAATTTTGAGTTAGGTGCAACGGGCTATCAAAAATGATTTGAAATTGTATCCTTATTTATTTTGATTTTAAATTGAAATCATCAAATATGACTCTCTTTATTGTTATGAATATTGAAGTAAACCAGATTTTATTAGAGCAAAATGGAGCTAATGTGAATAAATCTTAACACTACATATTCATAGGAGGAAAGGTTTAAATTAATTAAGAAAATTAGTGGTCGAATTGATTACCTATCTCACTTTATATTCCAATTAAATACCAAATTTTAAGTTACCCGGTAAAAATAGACAACTTTTGCATATCGTCTAACTGGTAAGGATCGTTTACATTACTCTTTTATATACTTAATTTGAATAATTGTTTTATTTATTTAAAATGATAAATGAATGTGGTTTTTCAATTGCAGATTGGAAAGGGATCATTTGTACTTTAAGAAATTTTGATATTTTTTAATACTAAAAAATAAAAATAAAAAATTAATTAAATATTAATGGGTTATATATAGAAATATATAAAATATATTATATTTATGAAATGATAAAAGTGTATTAGTTTAATTAGACATTCTTTTCAAGTTCAAAAGAACATGGTTAGAAGATGAGAAATTTAATAACTTAGTATTAAACTTTTAGAAATATTATGAGCAAGAACTATATACCTCCCCAATGATGTATTTTTCTAATAAATTAGAGGCATTGAAGAGTTGGGTCTGAGTGTGAGAAAGGGAAAAAAAGAAGGCACTTTCCTTGAAACTTCACAATATCTTACGAGACATCGCAGAAGTTAGCTACTCGTTGGATCAGGGGGACCCCTTGGGATAGTTGTGGGTTTCTCTCAAGACTTTGGAACATAGGAAAACACAGATATTACACATCCAGGAATCCACTTAGAGATTGAAAATTCGAGCGATCTGGCTCAGTGCGGGCAATAAGAACACCAAATTTTTCAACAAATTTTCCAATTTTAGGAAAAATGTAAACACTATATGGCAAGTCTGAAATAGAAATGGGGACATGGTGTACACCATTAACGATATTCAAATAGAAGCATCCCACTACTTTGAAAAATTCTACCAAGCTCGTAGAGAGGTGAACATTAACGACCAACTTTGGGGTATTTAGGACTATCCTCACATGTTCAATGAGGCACAAAATGATGCCCTTTTCCACCCCATCAATCTTGAGGAAATCCATCGAGTCTTGCAGTCTTTTGCTTCGTATAAATGCCCAGGCCTAGATGACTAGACTGTGGAATACTTTCTCCATTTCTTCGCACTGTTGAAATTGGACCTCTTACACATGGTTGAAGAATCTCATACAACTGGTCATGTATTAGGATCATTTAATTCCACCTTCATCGCCCTTATTTTGAAAGTGTCTATCCCTGATACATTCCTGGATTTTCGACCCATTTCACTTTGTAATAGTGTATACAAAAGTATATCCAAGATTATTGTTGAATGCCTAAAGAGCACCCTCTCGAGCTTAATTTTTCAGGAACAATCTGGTTTCCTGCCAGACCAACTCATCCACAATGTTGTGACCATTGCTTAGGAGGAAATCCACTCTATTCAAACCAAGAAATTGCAGGTACTCGTTATGAAAGTGGACCTGAGAAAGGCATATGATTGTGTGGATTGGGCTTTTGTGTGCCTCATACTTTCCAAGATTGGTCTATCAGTGCCCTGGTATAACGTGGAGAGAGATACCCACATTTCCCTAGCAGTATTCTTGCCAGAAATATGTGAGATTATTGTATCTCAGAATCCATCCAAAATCATCCTCTTTTCCCACGCCATCTACTTCTCATATTCCATCAGCTGATCCACATCTTGGGGAACTTCCACCACATTATCTATGTAGGATTTCAAGCCATATTCATCTAGAAGGAAGGACATCCTAGCCTTCCAAATGAGGTAGTTGGAAGCTTTGTCCAACCTATCCTGATATCTAATCCCAGATGTGGCCATCTCGAAAACTATCGAAAACCCCCTCTTTCCTTCTGTTTGGCTGCTGATCTGCTACTCGTGCAGGCCTTCTCGAATGCATGGATCAACTAGCTGATACTACCAATTTTCTTGCAAAAATTGAACTTCCGAGACTCAAAGTTCCGTAAGAGAAATTTTCCCTCTATTGTGTGTGCGTTTTCTCTTCCACCCGACCCTTATTTTGCTACTACAAAACCCTCTATGTCCAATCAAGGAATCTTCTCAATGAAAATTTGAGCTGCAACTACTCCCTCTAACTACTGGAATCACTAATCCGGACAACTCGACTTTCCTGCAACCCTCCAACTGAAAATCAAATTTTTGCCTAACAATTTGGCCACCTTGTTTGGGTACTGCATTGCCTCTAAAAATTTTGGCCTACTTCTCCCAATGAACAACAAAATTCTCACATCCGCTTTTAAGCTTCACAACTAATCACTTGCGCTCTCATACCATGTGAAAATTTCATCTATGACAATAACTGGAAATTATTTTCCTAATTGTTATTTTATTTAACAATTTATTTGCAGTTTTCTACGAAAAATACCAAATAATTCACATTGTGATTTTCACAAAAAAAATAGCGGAAGAAAAAATAGCATTGGAAAGTAAGAAATACTAGCACACACAAAATAAAAATGACACTATTATTTTTTAACAAAAGTCCCCGGAAAAACCCAACTTGCGAAAATTGATGAAACAGATAAGGTTTTTATTATTATGCAGCAGTGAAATATAAGTATAATCTATGGATTCCCAACTGGCAGTCCAAACAACAAGAAGATATAGCCAAAATTATTTAAGGGAATTTCCCTTCTTCCATAAGCAACTGTGACACAACTTTCCTTAAAAAAACTCGTCCTCCTGGACCCTTTGTGTAGTGCTTGCATAGACCCTTGGATGTTTAAGCCTGGAACTACCTCTGATGAAGTTGTTTTTCCTGTGTATGCTAAGGAAATTGGTTCTCCAGCCCTCTGGAAGACTTTCCCAGCCTTTGGAAACTAAATCAATTTTTCCTCCAACCAAATCGAATTGATTCTTTGAAGCAACTGCACTTCGTCACTAGGAATAACTTGACCTCCTTGTTGCTACCTCTCCAGATCTGGAAAATTCCCTCTAGATCATTATCTCTGCTTCCTCACTGAAGCTCGAATTCTTTGGCAACTCACTGTTGCTTCTCTCGAAAATCGAATTCTCCAAGTGAATCTGGTGTATTCTCCATCACCACATTAATCCCTTCTTATATCTTCCTGTTGGGACCCCAACGAACAAGATTAAATATTAATCGATGACTCAAATCATTTCTGGATCAATCCATGTGATTTTCTAGAGAATTCTCACCTTGACTTAATTAATTCTGATTAATTAACTAATTTCCTAAGTTTAGACTTAGGAAACATTAAGAAATTGGTTAATAATCTAATCAAGTCATCTCTAAGTGGAATTTCTAGAAACAATTTCTGGTTTTTGGAGATCTCATGTATTATAGCCTCTCCACCAAATTTTGTGGATAGAACACATCCGATGCTATAGAAACTAACAATCCCTCTTAGCAAGGATTGTGTTCTCTCTAGTGTTGCACATCCTGCCACAACACCTTGTCTTTGTATTGCATTCTATCATGCTACTGATGTATGGATGGTTATGCCCACTAACTACTACACAACTCTAATGTTGAATCTATACTACATTGTTATATTGCTTCTAACTCTGCATCTGTAATACAATTCCCTTTCATTTTCCGCTGCCACAACTGCAACTACTACAACTGAGAAGCATCCAAAATACGGCATCAACTGTGTTCAGTATAATGCATCTGTTTCTTGAGTCTCTGAGTGCTACTAGCATTTGCACTATCAGTAAAGAATCTACGCTACTCATACCTCTGCTACTGAGCCACCTAATCTGTTGCTAACAATGCACCGTGCTCCTCATCATCTAACTACTACTAGTATGCAATTGTCACTCTAGTACTGACAGAATCAACTTCCATTGATCCATCCTACTACTGAATATTTTGGGCCCTCATAGCCAGGTAATGATCCATGAAGTGAACTCCTCAAGGACCTAGCCCAATCTTTGTAGCTCTCTGGGGATACAACTACAAGTCACCCCATCTCACTCCTGGAGGTATGGTTTCCATCATCACAAAGTCTTTCTCCAACTTGGAGGACAACCTATCTATCTCAACATGTGCTGCCACCTAGTCTTGCTTCTCCTTCTTGTCCATGTTCCTGATAGGACACTGTGTACTATATTGGCCAAACTTGTCACATCTGAAGCACTTGACCTTAGATGGATCCTTCTTCTTCTTATTTTTCTCCCACT